>VUQK01008483.1:0-35420 GCA_015106715.1 Bujurquina vittata | reverse complement strand
TATATACATATATATATATATACATATATATATATGTATATAACCAGTTGTCATTGATTTTTTTTTCTCTCTCTATCCTTTTTTTCTCTCTCGCTCTTCTTTCTTTTTCTCTCTCTCCTCCTTTCCCCTATTGCCTGTCATGCCTGTCATGAATAACTAAAATAGAATAATAGATAATTAAAAATAAAATAAATAAATTAACAAGAATACGCTATGGAAACCTCTAGAGCTTTTCTTGTGAAAGCAAATGTGTTTGGTACATCAGTGCATTCGGACCACCATTCTGATTGCAGAGAGCTGCCGGACATGACAGGTTAAAAAAAGAAAGAAATTAATGTGGTAATCTTAGACCCAGAGTTCTGACTTATGCGAAACCCCGCCCATCTGCTATTCAAACCTTCTGTTTTGCGAGAGGCAGCCAATCAGAAGAAAGATGATTTAAAGGGAGAGTGAGGTTAAAAGCATGGGCTCTAAAACAGCTTCTTTCAAACAGAAAGTGAAATGAAGGGCTGCAACAAGGTCTAGTATAAGGCAATATTTTTTTAACTGTAAGTTATTCAAAACTATCAGAGTCTAACAATAAATATGAGACCCCGTAAGTTGCCTTCAGGGAGGGAAATTAGCTCCTTTGTGCCAAGTCTCGACCATGTTAACAGGAGTAAAACATTTTTTTTATGTTGTTGTTGTTGTCAGGACATTCAGTAAACCTTAGGCCCTAACCAGGTCATGTGTTTGGGTATTGTATAACATCTTAGCTTTTCTTACATATTCAGTCAAACTCAATATGTTTGTTTTTAACTTGTTTAAATTTGCTAATTAGCAGCACAGCACACACAGATGGAATGGTTAAGTGGGTGATGACAGACTAAAGACCTCGCATACTGATGTACTTTAACTAAAAATGTGTGTCTAGTCGTTGTTGGTTTGACAGACAGTGATGAGGTAATATGTCCAGATAGTATGGAGTAAAATTCAAAGCATTTAGCTTATAAACACAAGAGTATGCCCCCCCAAGCCTGCTGGAAAATTCATGCATCTCAACCTTCTCACATCTCTGCATACCACATGAAAGCTTCTGATATGATTGCGCAATAAGAAAAAGATTTATTTTCATGGCAGTACAACATGTTAAGGATCTTATTCTTCAACATCTACTCTGACACATCCACTCCAAAAAGCAAACACAGTTTAATTTACACCAGTGTATGCGGGGTTGTCCTGCCCAATGGGGTCTTTGTGGGTTTCCTGGCTGTGCTTTGGATGTGGTTTATGTGTTCCGCCTGCTGCGCAACGCATAAGCAGTGGTACTCATCCTTTTCATTTTATAGCGCGTTCTGGAAGTAAAGGGATGTTTGCGAGGTTAGTGACTTTGCTGGCAAATTTGTTTAATTATTTATTGTTTCGCTGTACAACAGTATGTGGTGGGGTTTAGGTTGAGATTGGCGAAGACAGATTAATAAAAAAAAGTGGTCCATGACTCATATAGACCTGAAATGTGGAGCTGCAATTTGCTGGCACTCACATAGTGAATCATAAGCTATTTAAACAGCAAAGCACAGATTTACTTTTAAAAGTTATTTTCTCGGCAGCAGCATGACCATCCATGAAGCCCTGGCCTGTCTGAATATATCAGCCCACCACAGCAGTTTTTTTCCTCCCCTGACTCTTCCGCTCAGAGTACATTCCTGACAATTATTCCTGAAAATCATGCACTTACATTTATGATTGTTATAATTATGAATGCATTACATCCCTGTAGCTATTTGAGCTGAGAAAAATGTGACTGTGCGTCGCTATTTAAGAGAAGAAACAGCTGCTTGCTATGGTGCATCAGCTTGAAGCATCAAAGAAGCACTTTCACTCTGAGTCATTCCACTGTCTTCGCTTGGCTTGTCAGTAAAAGCCTAAGGTGAATGTGAAGATGACAGGAAAGATGAGCACTGAGACCTCGGATGCACCCGCACATTGTTTTAGGGTGTGAAGAGTAATGAGCAACATGACTAGACATGACATTAAAAAATTTAGATTAAATTAATCTTAAGGTTGGCCTGTCGAGAGATAGTGTGTGTGTTGTTGTATCTGTAGCTGAACTTCAGTCAAAACCGAACGGTGCCCAGAGTGTTTTCATGTGACCAAACTGTGTGCTAGCCATCATGTCTTCTTTTGTTCATCTAGTATTTGGTTTGTTATAGCCCACAATATAAATCCATGGCGAATGTAGTGAGCTATTGAGTCTGAAGAGTCAGGTGGTTTCAGGGTTTCATGTGAACACGACTCACAAACATTTCCTACGAATAAACGACGTCCCACTCCAGAAGTTCTTTCCTAAATAAAGAACTGAAGAGGGCCCATACTTTTGGGTGCATATCTGTGCCAAATGGTATGGAACTAATCTCCACTGAGTTATTTCTCATTAGAGATGGGCCTCTGGGAGGTGCATCGATGTGTGGACAGGGACAGGGAAGGAACTGTCTCTTCCTTTCCTGGCTTCATTTACTGTTGCACAGGAATAACTTTATGACAAATTTAATGCTGTACAAACTACATGGTTAAGTAGAGAAGCACAAGTCCTTGGTGCAAATTGCAGTTGAGCTGTGTGGAAGAATTTCTCCGTCTTACTGTTGCTGACAGAAACACACACACACACACACACACACACACACACACACAGACACCCATCATGCTACAGGTATGTAGTGAAACTCAGTGGAAATCCATGTGCTGATGCATCACTATTATAGCGCTGTTGACTGATTAACAGGGAAGTGCAGTTAAAACTTGGGCACACTGATTCAGGGCTTGAGGTTAAGTAGAACCACAAATCAGGCTTGGTTTGTATGGCGAAGGTGTGATGAGTAACCCAGAGTTATCTCCCTCTGTCTTTCCACCCCAGTGATTAGAGAGTTTGTCTGTTTAGAGATCACTAATCTGAAGTCTCAGTCATCTTCCTTCCGAGCAAAAGGTACGACCCCACCTTGACCTCCAGCAGAGGCTTTGGCACATTTATATATTATGTATAAATCAACGCAGATGTTGCGGCCCAATCGCGGTAATAGGCTTCAGTTCACGTGAACTGCATAAAGTTCATACAAACTTTTTTTTCTATGTGGCATTATTTTGTTTTTATACATTTTATAGCCATCCTCCCATCCATAAAACTAAGTACAATTTATACCATTATTAGAGTTGTGCTATTCTAATTTATTTTTCTTTCCCTTTTACCAATAGAATTACAACACTAATACTCACAATAATGACAGTGATTAAAAGGAGGAATAGAAAATAAAACCGATCCAACGACAAAAAACATGTCAGCTTGGAGAAGACAAAGTGGAGACTTAGCAGCGGTGATTTGCTAAGGCTGGAGAAACACTGCAGCGGGGGACCCAAAGTGAAAAAGTCCAGTCTCACTTCCTTCCTGTTATTTTTAAAGACATAAATTAACAACCTCACACAACTTCCCATCTTAATACTCCTGGACTTGTAGAGATTTATGCTTTCTGGATGTTGCTGCCAGTGGCTTGCTGGGACTCTTCCGTAGAAGGCCAGTGCTTATCAGGCGTCTGAGTCACTGAATGTGCAAAGCATTTAAGGATCTGGTCTGGTCATACTAAACACCACGAAAGTCATGAATTACCACACAAATAAGATGTCTTTTAAAGATAATGAACTCTGCTAGAACTGGATTGTGAGGTGTGTGATTTCAGCAACACCCTCAAATGGGAACCTTTCAACCACATGTGGCCCAGTCCCAGGAAGTCTGCGTTACAACTGCATCTCCAGTTTCTTGTCTGTCTGTAGAGAGACGGGGATCACATTATTAATGTGAAGTGTGTAGCGTTACTGTGGACAACCTTTTCTTGCAATGACATGTCCTGGAACATGGCAGCTGGTTTTAAACCAGGAATGCAATTTAGATCCAAGTTTATATTAAACAGTATTAAGCCAGATGTAAGCATTGTGATATATTAAATTATAAAATATTTATTTATGTTAAGAACTACATTGTTGTTCTGTCTGAATTTTTCTTTCCACAGAAGGGTTGGATGTTTGTTGTCTTAGTGGACCTCCCTGTGCTAGCTCTTGCTGCGTGTGAAGTTTTATGTGCGCTGTGAAAATGCTGTGTGACACTGAAAAGGCACCCAAAGACACCAGACCACGAGCGCTCAACTCTGTCTGGTTGTGTGTTTTGAAGGTCTAGAAGTAGCCTTTGTTTGTCCACAGAGCTGGCAGACAACACATCCTCTCTCTCTTTCTCTCTCTCTCTCTCTCTCTCTCTCTCTTTCTCTCTCTCTCTCTCTCTCTCTCTCTCTGTCAGCTGAAGGATTTGCTCGACAGCTGAGGGAGCAAGCAACAATAATGAATAGGAGCTTCTTGCTCTGTATCCCATGTGTATTTACTCATCAGTGTGTGATTCTCACACAGTTAATTTCGTGGCAACTCTCAGAGTTTGTGCATGCACTATGTTGTGTCTCTCAGTTGTGTGCTGTAAATAATGCTGGTCATGTCTTTGTGATGTGCATTTCTGTGTGTGTGTGAGAGAGAGAGCCTAAATAACCGTGCCTTTTATTTTGTGCACGCTAATCTCTATATAGCTATGCCTTCAAATGAAACAGTGAATAAAAATGTGAGGCAGAGAGACAGATGCCAACACTGAGTGGCTCTGCATTGGACCGAGTTGCTGTATCTGCAGCAGCAGCAGGCAGGTTTTGCTGAGTCAGAGAGAGTTCGCACAGCAGTGATGAGTGAGCTTTCACATCTGTGCTCGATGGCGCCACTCTCTGGCAGACTTTGCAAGCTGCATGCAGGGAGGAGGATTGCCATAGCAGTTGCAGGAAATGTATGCTTTTATTGCTGTCAGTCACGTCTCTCCTTTACTGCTCTGCAGAGTTTCCATAACTGATTAAAGCATGTATTGTTTCTTAGCCTTTGCGGTGGCTATTTCTAGCATGACTTTGTATTGTGTTAGCAGGAAACATCCTCTGTTCTCTAACTTACTGCAGATGTTCTCTGAGTTGCTCCTACTGTTTTGCTCTCGCTATTCCTCTTGTTGGATAGTTTTCATATTTAACCACTGGGGATAATTGCTTCCACAATGAGTGCATGATGAAGGGGTTTTCTCAACATTTTTTAGTTCATGGAAATGTCAAGTTTGATGCAATTAAAATGCATTACTTTAAAGCAAATGTCAGAATCATCCTGCAAGTCTGGTAACATTACATACCACATGTGTGACTGTCAGCTGATTTTTCCACTCACTCCTGATTTTCTTTCCATACAGAAAAACTCTACAACTCAACGGGACGGGAGCTGCGAAGAGCCCTCTTTTCCCTCAAGCAGATTTTTCAGGTAATTATTCATCGGTTCTCATTGTTTACTGATAAGAGCATCATAAAACTGCAGCTCATTCAACTCCTGCTGTGCTTCGTGTTTCTCATAATCATTTTTTTTTAAATGCAGCATGATGTATCCCTTGAATGATTATGTGCATGTATAAACTTAGGAGAAATCAGTGCACACATTCACACTCACACTTGGACACAGTACTGTTTTCCTGAGGCAGAGTTGTGCTGCTGTGAGTCTGCCTTCGTGGCAGCTGTGGATTGTTCAGGTCTGGTCATACTTCACACTCTGGGCTGGGCTAGCGGGCAGTCGGTCGCAGAGGGGGAGGGTTAACTGACAGTTAAATAGAAAAGAGAGGAACAGGCATTGAGACAGGCTCAGGATAGATTAAAATGCCTTGCTTTTTACATTGTGTGTCCCTATAAGTTATCAGCTACAGAGAGTAGTGACGATTATAGTAAAATATATCGAATAGTAGTCTGTCTTCTCTACATTCCAGTACTGTAACACACATGTATGAATTAGTAACTGCTGGTCATTCTGTTTCTTTAGTGCACGTCTGTATATTTAGGCTCCGCCAAATGACTGGAGTCTCCATCACAGATATATGGTAAATATGTTCTGGAAGCACTTAGACTTCCTCCTGGGGGAGAAGTAGCCCTGACCACCCCACAGTGTTTATTGCTACTTTCCTCTCAATCCCATCTGAACAGTAGAGCGCATCAGAAAATGTTAAATCCTGTGGAAAACCTAATGCTTGGCCTTAAATTATAGAGTCATCGACAGGTGTGAGGGCTGCAGGTGGTTTTGTCATTAAGGACAAAATGTGGGATTAAGTCAAAGGGCCAAAGCAACTGGAATCCAACAAGCTGCAAACTGATTGCACTGCTCATTGCATGTGCAGCCGAAACTGCTGCTGAGTTTGAACCAGCTGAGGATTTGGAATGGGTCTCAGTAGCTGTCCCCTTACAACAAATTGTTTTTTGCCTCCATAATAATACAGTAAAACAAATATTACAAATCTGCTTTTTTTGCAGCCGGATTAACCAGCAAGATCAGGATAAAGTATCTCACTGATTTCTGGAGCTTTGTGGAACTGATTTAATCACATAGTACCTTATTGAGAAGCTTACTATTTATTAGTCTAATAGCTAGGTATATGAAGTCCAGACTAAATCTACCAATATCATAATACAAAGTAAAAAAATAAAAAATACAGATCAACTGCATATTAAAATGGATGTAGTAACTGTGACATCATCCACTGGCTTGTAAAGTTGTGTTTTGAAACCTTCAGTGATAGCAATTTGGTGGCCATGGTGACCTTTTTATTTGTTTATTTATTTGCAGCTCATAAGCGAAGGCCAAAATAAAAATGTGTGTCTATCACACAGACACAGATTTTGCCAGTTAGTGTTATGTACTAACAGTTAGTGTTATGGACTGTATGTTTGTCATCCCAGCAGAGCATTTTGCTCTCAGATTGAAGCCTTGTGTTTTCTACAGTTTTCAAAAGTACAATACGAGGCAGGACCTTCAGTTATCAAGGCCTTCTCCTGCGGACTCAGCCCCCAGTTTAGATACAGGAGCCAGACACCCTCCCTGCTTTCAAGCTTAGGCTTAAAACTTTCCTTTTTGATGACGTTATAGTTAGTGCTGGATCAGGTGACCCTGAACCCATCTTCCCATGATATACTGAGCGGTTCGTCTCCACGTCCCTTTTGTTACTCCCCATGCATTTATATGGCCCTACTGCATGTTGTTAACTTTTGTTCTTTTTTCTCTGTGAGCCCCTTTTTTCTCTTCCTTTGCTGATCGCTGTCCTTCCCTGAGCCTGGTTCTGCTGTAGGTCTCTTCCTGTTAAAAGAGACAGAGAGACAGTCCTTACCACTGTCACCAAGTGCTTGTCACCAAGGGGATGCTCTCATAGCTTGAGTTTTTTATGGGTTTTCACCTTGAGGCAACTGTTGTGAGTGTATATAATCGTGAATATTTTCCTCTTTCTCTGTGGCCTCTTTACAGGATGACAAAGACCTTGTGCACGAGTTTGTGGTGGCTGAAGGACTGACGTGTTTGATAAAAGTTGGAGCTGAAGCCGACCAGAACTACCAGAATTACATCCTCAGGGGTACGTACACGGCAGAAGGGCAAAGCTTTGCACCAGTAAAACTGACAGCATTTTTCTCCCCCCTCAGACCTCAATTTTACAACACAAGGATGTTATTAATCAATCCAGTAACACTTTTCTTTCCATAAACCTATCTACAGCCACATGTGTTTATATAAACTATGTAAATTGATGATTCTGCATGGTGACCTTCTGACACTCACACATTTAACGCATATAAACAAACTCAAATGTGTGCCACAGATAATGTGGATGCTAGGCCAAGTTTAGCAGCTGGTTAATTTATGTCTCCCATGTTGGTGATGTCAGAGATCGTGTGTGTTAAGGTTAAAAAGGGGCAAGGACAGCATGTTTTGGGGATACTAGAGTACCACAGCTCTCCCTCTCTCCGAGGTCACTACCATTTAACAGCCTGCTGTGAGGAGGCGGGTCACACATGCTTAAGTGTCTAATAAAAATTCTGGCAGGATATTACAGATCATAAAACTAATTTTCCCCTCCTCCCTTTTTTCTTTCTGTCGTTCTTTCTCTCGTTTTGTTTTCCTCGGCTCCTCATTCAAGTTTCTTGCACTTCTGTTGATTAAATTAGACTCTTGACGTCAGTACTCTATTAGTTGCTTGATTTTATATGTATAACACATACTAAACATGGACTTATAAGCTTGGATCCAACCCTCTGTGATTAAAAAAAACAAAACAACAATTGTGTAGTTCAGTCATCTCTTCTGTGGTTTCTTCATTAAGCCTTGCTAAAAAAAGGTCAGTATAGCTGACCCTTGTAATTTGGTTGCACATTTCAAACAGATGTAACCTCCGTCATGTTTACAAATCAAGATGCAGCATGAGCCCAAATGTTTCCTCTCTAATTTTCTAACAGGTCATTCTTGACCTTTTTTGTTACTGAAGAAAAAAAAAAAAGAAAATCAAAGACCAAAAGGCGGATGTGTGACAAAGGACTGATGGTGCCCCCCTGGGCAGGTTATAAACATGAACATGACCCCTGCTTGGACTACCTCTGCAGGCACACTGATCTTAAATGTTGGAGGCTACTTCTGATCTTGGCCTGGTCTCTGACTCAGACAAATAAATCACTAGGGTTAAATGGCCAAAACATGACACAGGCGGATAACAACTGGTTTTTGGAAACTTCAGAGTTTACCACATGTAAGAGATGTTAGTGTCATACAGCTGTGAATGATGAGACCACTTCTCATATCTGTTCACTCCTCCTTATTGTGACATCGTTTTTTTTCCTTTAATGTTTGGCAAAACATGTGGGACTCTTTCTCTTCCCTCATGTGCTGGTTTATCGCCTCATCTCTGCGGACTAGAGTACCCCCCACCTCCCCCTTCATGTATCTTTACATCAACAAGAGAAACTAAACCAAACTACCACTCTCCCAAAAGCCCTTCTAACCCTTTTCAATTCCTGACCTAATTTCTCCTGACCAGCTGAGGAAATGTGGAGTGTAGTAGATCACCCTCCCTCGTGAGCCATGTGTTTGCGAGCGCAAGTCGAGCATGTGCTGGAACCCAGATGTACAGGTCAGAAATGAATATAGATCTGGCGGCTTTACTGCCTATGACTTCCAAGAGGAGCTATGTCATAAGAATTCCCAAGAGGGGAGTGAATTATTTGCCTGAAATTTTCACACGTGCAGCCAGAGAGGAGAACGGAGGCAGATAGCAAACCAAGAGCAGTAATTGCTTTGGTATCAAACACTGATCACTTCTAATGTTTTTTTGCTGTAAGGTCTTTTAAGTTGAGCCCAGTAAAAAAAAAAAAAAAGATTGAGAGGAATGTGGCCTTGAACCCAACTGTCTGGTGTGCATTAAAAACCTCCCGACAAAACAATCTTGCTCTCTTTCAAGAATAAATATCAATCTTATGGGTCTTTTGTAGTTGAAAAAGGCACAATCACACGTGCACAGCAGTCTGCTTGCATTTTACAACAACAGGTTTCCAGCCATAGCTCTGTGGAACATTGCTTTCATTGTCAGTGCTTGTTCCTGCAGTGTTCTTAGCAATCTACACCATCTCACTTAGCTCTTTTTCTTCCTTTCTTTTTTTCCTTTTCCATCTTCTCAAACCCCTGGAGGTGTCTGTGGCGGGTTAGTGCTCCCTCAGTGATGCGAGTGGTTTCTGGGTCTGCCTGGTTGGGGTCTGGCCCCTTTCAGGCCCCCTCACACCTGGCTCAGAGGGCTTCCAGACCTGGACTTAGCTCCTTGGAGACCTGCGATTTATTTTTAACCCAGGGGAAAGCTTGTATGCCCTTATCACCCCATCGGAGGAAAGGGTGTGAGGTCACTGTTTCAGAGGTGCTCGTGCCATCTGGTCTTCCTGTAAATCTTACAATCTGCTGCAAGCAAGAGAGGCAAAAGGGCTCATTTGGGCTCAGTCATTCTCATTTATAAGAAAATCATAAATCTTTGGTTAATGAAATGAACATCAGAGCAAAAGTTTCATAATGTATGTTTCTTTAGTTAAGAATTTAGTTTCTCAAGCCTCAGAAGCCTCAAGGGTTTGTCAAAGGATCTTTCTCTGCAGCAGCCTTGTTGCAGGTGGGAGAAGTTTGACTTGTAACCTGTGGTTAACATGTAAAAGAGTGGCTTTTAAAAAATCAATTTTTTCCCTAAACGTATCATATAGTTAACCAAAAAGGAGAAGTCAAATCAAATCTTAAATGTAGGTTTAAAAACACAGACTCCGTCTCCCTCCTATGGTGGACTTTCATCAGTTGTTGTTTTTCCTCTTAGGGAAAAGTGGGACACTGGAGCCTGCATGGGAGGACCCCATGTGTTATTATATGATGAGAAGGGGCTCTTGACCGAGCATCATTATGTCATTAGTTGTTAGAGAAGGCCTGCTGCTTTACAGGGTTTTTTTTGAACGATGAGTAAAGTTGAATTCCCTGTAAACCTTTTTATATACAGTATGGCATGGACTGTAAAGAAATTGCCTAAGAAGTGAAAGATCCCTGGTTCAATCCTGGAAGGAACGATCCCTTTGCGTATCTGGTGTGAAAAAATATCTGTCAAATCAAATATGTGGAGCTACCTGTTGTGGCGACCCCTTGTGAATAAGCTGCTTCTTTTCTTTCTTCTGTGATATGGACTGTAAATGCTTCCTCTGTCATGCTGACAGGCTGCACTAATTTTTACCACACTGTGAGCGCCCTGGGTTTCATGAACACTGCGTTTCACTGCGAAATTCTAATGAATCAGATGGTGGTTTAGGTGTTTATGTTACTGTGCCCACCCTAATATATGCATTTGCGCCATTCTGTGCTATATTTTAAAATGTGCCAAATAAAATACTTCAAGTTGGCACAGTAACTAATCACTCTGCTTCAAAATAAAAGCAGTTTTTGCAAAAGGTCAAATAAGTTTCATCAGCAAACTGACTTTTCTTTTTCTTTTTCTTTTAAACTGTGGTTTAAAAAAAGATCCCTATGGTACTAATTATTATGAGCAAAATGGGGAGAGGAGCTGGAAGAACAAATGACAAGGTTTTTCCATTTGTAGAATTTATAGTAAGAACACCAGCAAAAGCAACAACCGTGTTTAATTGGTAACTGTAAAAATGGGAGCGACAGACAGAGAGGGCAGATTAAAGACAAAGCAATTACAGTCAACATGGAGTAATTATTCCCTGCCTTGAATGGTTCACTGTTGACATTCCTCACCATAAGCTTTGTTTTTAGCTACACTTTCCCTGCGTGCACTTCTTAAAGGCCACGCTATTTCAGTCTGCATGCTGCTGTTGACAAAACTCTTGCCATCTGTAAGCAGCACTGGAAACAAATTGGAAGTGAGGCTTTAGTTTTTGATGTGTGAGGATTAAGAGAACCCTTTTTTTTTTGTTTGTTTGTTTCAACTTGCATCAACCGTGGATATATTTGATGGAGAACACATTTATAAACAGGCCATAACTTAGCTTCATACACAAAAGGCCATATCTCATCACACGCTGAATTATGCTGTATATACCTGAGCTTGCATGTTGTAACTTAGTCTTGAAAATTTATAGCTCTCGAAGATATGAGTCTAGAAGTATTACCATATGATATGTCATGCCCATATTTCACTTTATACTTTTATCTCATTCCTTCCACTTCCCCTTCTAGCTGCGCATTTCTATCTCTTGCTACCACTTTAAGATCTCCTGGTTTTAATGACACGGCTGTTATAATGCCACAGTGCTGAAGCACCTTGACTTCCTGGTTTCCAGAAGGAAGTGCTCAGAGGGGCTCTGTGAGAAAGATAGATGTGTTCTAGTCAAGTGTTTCATTACCTCTTAAACTGTCTAGGACCTGACCCCCCAAAACAGCACACAGTTCAGCTTTTAGAGCCACACAGCAGGAACTTTAGTGAGCAGCAGTTTCCACAAAGTGCACCTGAAACATAAGAGCCTTTTGTTCAGATTGGAAGTATCTATAGTAGCCGTGGCTTTAAATTTTATATGGGGCACAGCAGCAAGACAGAGCATTAAGTGACATGTTTGTGCAGTGGTTTTCATGTGCGTGCCGAGATCCAAAGCAAAGGTAACAGTGGGCAGCTTCGCTTATGTGCTCTACATTGTGTAGTTGAACGTGCTGCTGTGGTGTTGGGCTGGAATGAGAATGTGTAGTTACGAAAAATCACTATGAGAATAATCTCAGTTTTATATGCAGTATTTGACCCAGCTATGATTTTAAGTTGGCCATATTAGTCATTCTGGCTGCCACTGACATCAATGAGAGCCAAGAGTAGAAAAAAAAAATCAAGGGTTTAAAACAGTCTGAGCTCTGACCTTGTGGCTCACAACAAGGTTACTTGCACATATATTGACATTAACTGAAACTAGATAGATAGAGAAAGGAAAAGTGATCTTATGTGTATTTTTCCCAAATACTGATCCACAGTAAAGGAGCTTTTCAGTGTCCTAAATTTAGATCCTGGCTCCTTGTTTTGACTGCTGTGAGTGAAAACCCAGGCATAGCTGGGTTAACAGCAGTGTTGGAAGCTCTTCTTGGAAACAGTGCGTATTGTGTTGACTGGCTTGCCTGTTCTGGAGGGAGACCTTTACGATGGCCCATCGTCTGGATAAACATTTCCATTTTGTCTGAACTGGGCTATGTAAATGCATCAATATACTGCATATACTGGTTATTACAGGTGTAATCGTTTCCTTGTTATTGTGACCGTGCAGGAATGACATTTAGGAGAAGATAAAGTCATGCTTTGTTAATTTCTGTAGGATAAAGGAAATTTGATAGGGCCTTATGGGAAGCGCTGACACACATATGTGGACAAGGGTGAGAAGGGGACCTACGGAATGCCCTTCTTGTACCAATAGGAACTTGAAGTCCTGGTTTGTAATGAGATCCCACGGGAACATGTGCATGTTTTCCACCCAATCTCCTTTTTGAGCAGCCACTGCTCCCGCTGCCCCTCAGTGTAAATGTGTTCAAGCTGAAAAGCATTCACTCACTGAAACACGTATAGACTCGTTGTGCTGTTGTGGATCATTTATTCACACTTGGATGTAGCACCAGTTCATAACAACTGTCACCTCAAGGGGCATTATATTGTAGGCTGCAGACCCTATAAAATTAGACAAACAAAACAAAACAAAAAAGAAAGAAAACAAGAAAAAATACGATCAGACGGCCACCTATGAACAAACTTGTTGATGGTGGTAATCTATGGCTGTCTGTTGAGTTTGTGTGAAGGTCTCTCTTTGTCAGTTCCTTTGGGTAGCAGGCTGACAAAGATTTTAAAGTTGCCGTTTGGTAGGAACTAAGTGCCAAAATGTATAAATAGCGAGATGTTTTCGGTCCTGGTGGAGGAAATTTTATTACATCTGGCACACATTTCCAACAAAGACTGAACCGACCGGGGTTTGGTGGGTCAAGGTTACTCTAACCTTAAAAACTATGTTTTTGTCAAGAAGTCATGTGTTTATGACAACAAAATTTTACATTTTTAAATGTCTAATAGAAGAAAGTGATAAAACATTTTTATCCAAAGGTTGAGAGATCAAGTCTGGACCGACGCCGATGTAAACGGCAAATCGACTGTTTGGCAGAGGCATACAACCCTGAGGCAGTAATTCTAGTTTTGCATTATATAGCTTCTGTACCTGTCTCAGAATTTTCTCCTTTGGGATGACAGAAATGACTTCATGTGGTCATGAGGAAATTTAGGAAATGAGTGTTATGCATGATTTCATCCCACAACCTCTCAACTCTCTGCTCCACTGGCATCATTTTGTTTTTGCTTCCAGCATGTTCTCTCTATAAATTAAATCACCAGTGTTTAAACTGACATACTCAGTCCCGTACTCAAATGTACACAACCAAATACTCCATAGACTGACACCGTCTTGAAAATACTAACACTACCTGTCATTTACTTACACAAACGCAGCCTGTTATCATGTTTTTGGTTAAACTTGAAACCTTCTTCCGACCAGATGTGTCCCACTCTGTCCTTCCTCTGTGTCAGGCCCCTCCAGCCCTCACATGAGCAGACGGCTTTCTTCTGAACCCAGTTCACCCCACCTGCCTGACCTATATTCTGCCTCCCCTTATTCTTCTTCCTACATCTGTAGAAGTTTTTAGCCTGAGCAGACCCATTGGCAGTGGAGTTACAACCCCATCCCGGAGCCTGTTTTACTGTAACAGAATTCAGCATACAAGCCAATTATATTATAAGAATGTTTGATTTAGCTCATTTCTCAAGCTCTCATTTTATCATCTCTGACCTTGCTGTCTAAGATACATAAACTATCATTTGGAAAAAAAAATAAATCCTTTGCCGTTATGTAGCATGCAGGCAGATAGACTGAAATCGTCAGTGTTTCAATGGGTTTTACGGCTGATTTTTGTAAGCTGACTGCTTTTTGGGACTGAATTCAGTATCCGACTGGCCAGAACCAGAGCGAATCACACTACTGTGCTCCGAGGAGCAGTAAGAATTTACCGCAGCTCATCTTTCAGTTCGCTTTACAAGAGGGTGGATGTCATGTAGTAGCTTGTTGCCAAAGTCTTCCCCACTTGGATGGGATGCAGAAGTCATCTGTTGGACTTCTTCCAGTTGTTCATTGTCCTGAAATTTTTGATGAAATTTATTTGGTACAGTAGCCTCTCTACTCTCGCAGCTGTCGAAGTACAAAGAGGGGAACTGGAGACCAGAAAATGATACACCTTTAGTATGTTTATTCTCCATATAATGTCTTAGTACACTTTGCCGTGCTCAGCACTGCGGTACTTGTAGAGCCTGCTCAGCCAAATACTGGGGAGGCTCTCTGCATTACTTCATGCTGTTGTTCCATTAGGCCTGTTTGTTTGTCTTTGGGGAATTAGTCTGAGCTTAGGCCCACAATAAATTGTGTCAAATTCTGGCAGACATTTATTCAGGTCTGAAAATGGAAGTTTCCCCCTGTTGTTTTACTGTATGGGGTTCAATGTAAGTCTTTCAGTTGGCTCAGTGATTGGAATTAGTCTGGCTTTAATGGTCTGGGTTATTAGCTGACTAACAAATGTCTTAATCCAGTACAGTAGAGCTGAGTAATAAAGTTGACTTTTTATGGTAGACAGACTCTAAATCAGGACCTAGCAATAGAAATAGAAGCAGAAATGAGAAATAAAAAAAAAAATGAAATCATTCAGATTGTAACTTAATAATTTCATTCTTTTTCTTCTTTACACAATTTTTTTGCAAAATATAATTGCTATAAAGCAGTGGTGTATGGTGACTTTTATAGAAGACCAAGCAGAGGCCATAACACCTCACTAAACATAAAACTGGATTAGCAAACTTTACTTTAACTGTCCAAGGCAAAATTGCTTGTTCTACAGAAACATTTTCCCATAAGCGTTACATGAATTACTTTTATTACTGTAGATGTTTAAAGTTTAACAATTTAACATTTATTTTTTATTTTACATTTTTTAAAATATACATAGAGAGTGGCTGTCCTATGAAGAGCAGCTCTTAAAACCAGCTTTTAACGAAGAAAGAAAAACAAACATACAGTACACCCTGTGAATATGTATAGATGGATTAAAAACACTGAGAACTGAAAGTGTTGCAAGTTAAACTGGAGCCTGCACCAGTTTACCTTGCCTGTATTGTGAAACACGGCAGATTAGGAGTGTGTGTTCCCTCATTACTTCTTGGTAAAAGCTTCCATTGCTAAAAAAGTTATGAAAATGTATGCATGCATACATAAATGTATGCAAATGTATGCATGCATAATGTATAATGTATGTATGCATATGTTTTTTCATATGCATCTACGTATTATAATGCATCGATAATGCATGGTCGATAATGCATCGACCATAACTGATCTGAGTGGTGAAAGCAGAGTTGTTGATGGCTTGACGACCATACTGGCCTTCTGGTATCAGTAGCTTGTCAAAGAGCAGAAGGTTATCCACAGTTCACATGCGCAAACAACCAGATAATGCTGTGAGGAATCAATTAAATTTTAGTATATTTTAATTGATTTCTACTTTTAGATTTCACTGTGCAAGCATTGCTTTCTTTGCTTACCCTGATGGAATGCCTATTTTATAAAGAAAGTAAGATTTTTAGCCATACTAACTATAGATACTTTCACAGGTATTCTTACATTTTTTCCTTTTCTGTCTTTTTTATTGAAATCTGTACTGTACGTAAGCAATGACACATTTGAATTGAAGCCAGTGTGGAAATGCCTGAAACCTGCAGTGTTTGCAATAGTCAGAATGGGGCAACTATTATCATCGTACTAAGAAATCCAATTTTGAATGTAGAACTCAATGGCAAAATGTCCCTTTTCTCCCTGGAACTCTATATGAACTCATTAGTCGCCTCCCTGATAAATGATGTCTCAGTAGCTAGTGTGTTAATGTTGTTAATTGTCTTCCTCATTAGAGTTAAAAAGAACAATAAAGCATTGAAATAGTGTGCAGTATCCCTCATTTTCTCAACTGCTTATCCAACTCAGGGTACAACTTGGACAGGGTGTAAGTCTATAGAAGGGTAACACAAAAACACTGACACTCATATTCACACCTGTAGCCAATTTAGAATTACTAATTAACATAACATTCATGTCTTTGGACTGTGGGAGGAAGCTGGAGTACCCAAAGAGAAACCAGGCAGGCACAGGGAAAACATTCAAACTCCACACAGAAAGGCCCCGTCCTGCTTTGTGGTGATAGTGCTAGTCACTATGCCATCCTCCATCTTCTGTATTCAGTCTGTTCTGGTACATGATTTCATTTGTTTTAACCACTTGGGAAAGTGGAAACAAGCCCTACGCAAAACACTTGCATGTTATCAGCTTTTAAAGTGAGTGAGTAACCAAACTTGTTGCCAGTGTACACACAACTGCCTGTGGATGAAAACAGAGCTGATGACAGTGAAATAAATTTTAAAGTTGCAATCCATAAAGTTTATTGCTGAGATCTTTGTTTCATACATTCATTGCTAGACCTTTTCTACAACTAACCAGTCACATGATCGACTTTTAATACATTGTTAATTGTTGCTGCTTTAAATATGTGCTTGACTGACCGACCATTGAATATGTAAAACCACGTTATGTAGCTCCAAATGAGTTCTGTAAACGTTTGCTGAAAATACTTCTTTTTTGTGATGGCTTACAGCCAATAAAGAGAATAGGAAAAGTGCTACCTGTCCATGTTGAGCACTAATCTGCATCACTCTGTGAGCACTAAAAATTCACTGTTAAAGACAAATTAATTTACTTTGACTATTGTGATGTAATAGAAAAATTAATCTACATAAAAGAGCCAGACCTTGCAGTAAAGCACAGTCGGCTCATGTGGGTACAGGGACGCACATCTTACAAATGTAAGCGCAGCATCTGGCTAATGCAGAGAATGCAAGATAAGAGTCTCCAAGTTGCATTGTATGGGATGAAGATTTGGCCTCATTCCCAAAATCCTGGTAAAATAAATGTTGCACACTGGCAGACAGTTTGGCTGACCCAGTTTAGATAAATTCCAAAATGTGAATGAAACCAAAGGGGCAGAATGGTAAGTGGGAGAGGAGTGGACAGGTTTTTACTGTGGACAGAAAGCTGTTCAGTTGATTTCTTGCATCTTCATAGATCGGGTGGTCTTTTTGGGTTTTTTTCTCACATATACATCAGTTGGCTTGTGTTGGTGCTGCCTTCACAGACCTCAGACTGCTTCTCACCTCAGCAGTGGTCACGGAGCAGCCCTTCCTGCACATTCCTGGGGCTGTGGAAGATAATTGCTGTGGTTTATGAGAGGGAGAGGCCCTGAAGAAACACTTCCACCAGACTTTAGTTGTTTGATTTTGTACTTCTCTCAGAATTTCAGACACAGGAGCGGGGTCTGTCTCCTCCAGTCTCTTGGTTTGTGGTTCCCTGCTGCAACTTTGTGTTGTCCAAATGTTCTACTTACTCTTTAAGGCAGCTGCATGTTGAAATAAATTGAGTGTAAGAGTGCTATACCGATGACAGGCTGCTCACTCGACACTTCTAAGTTCCTTTAAAGCTGTCCTTTTCACCCTGGCTGTCCTTTTCCCCAATGGCTTGCATCTTAATTCTAATCACTGAGCTTTGAAGGCAGCTCATTGTCTGCCAGCATCTTATTACGTGACATACAGTACATACAAAGGGAGTTAGCAGTGTTGTTGTTGCGCTTTGTGTGAGGTATGGTAAAGCTGCTCATGATTATATGAAAGGAGGCCCACATTGTTGGCCCCAAATCAGTGCTTGAAGTGCAGACAGTCCTTTACAGACTCTGGACTCCTCTTATTAACCCTCTTCTAAAGTTATAGATGAGTGTCTGTTGTACGGTTTAAAAACAAACCCTGGGTTTTGGGCCAACAGTTAGGGCATAACACAGGCAACCTAAATCTTAAAGGGCTGTTAAATGACTAGTTAAAGCAAAGTGTGTGTAAATCGCTTTCGTTTGTGTTGCACATGTGTGATTGCTTTGAGAGTAATTAAATGTTTCCTTTTAACAGTTTTGACCAGAATCTGAAGGTTTCCCATAATGACAGGTAATTTAATTTTTTTTTAAAACAGTTACAGTATCATTTTACCTAACCATTCAGCCTTTGTGGTTTTGGGATTTGTAGTCGATTCATCCATCAAGAGGCCGCTGGCAATGAATAATTTCATGAAGCAGCAGTTTTAATGAATGTGAGAAAAAAAGGTAATGGTTGTGTGTTTTCTGGCCTGGTTTATAACGGTTCAAGTAACGTATCATTTCCATATCTTAACTGCTCAGTAAATTAAACTCCAATATGATATTTATTCTGATTTGTATTTTGCTCTGTTGAATGCTTGCCTCACCCACTCTCTATAGGTTACAACTTTTAAATGCTGCCTTATGATAACATGTCAGCGTGATCTAAAAGTCAGTTTGCTTTGTGGTGGACAGATAAAGTCTCATCTGTCAGCAGCTTAACATTCGTGTTGCGTAATGACACTTAAAAGTCTCATTAAAGAGCCGTGTTTTCAGTGGAATTCCTTAAAAGCACATTGCACGAACGTAGATACCGCACAGGTGCGCGCAAGAGATAAGTCTGTGCGGTGATGATATTGCAGGTCAGCTAACACCATGCAGCTCTCTACACATTAAAGTTGCAGCTGTTTTGTGTATGTATAAAGGATGACTGTGTATCATTATTTGTCCATTTTTTGCTCACAGTGTTCTGCACATTATCTCTTTAAAGCTGTCACTTGTCTGTTGGGATAGTTTCCAAGGGGTTGCTCTCTGGCCTGCACTGCCTGTGAGAGTTTCAAAAACACATTCTGTTGTGGTCCGCTGTTATACACCCTATCATCCACGCTGCTGACTGCTGCGACACATGGTCCAGAGCTCGCAGCGGGGAAGGACTGTCAGGAATTCTCTGGCCTGACATGTTGTGAGTAATTAACCCTGATTGATAAAAGATGCACTGCCGCCACCACTGCCGCCGCTGCTGCTACTGCAGCAGCACGCCGTCAACAGGCACATACACACAGCCTGTCGACCCATGCACTCTTGTGTACACGCAGCAGCTGCACCTGGGAATTTTGGCGTGTCTGCTGCATATTCACAATTTTCATGCCCCTCTGAAGGACAGGGATAAGAGATGTATACAGAAACCCCAGGTTCTCATTATAATATGAGAAACTGATGTGAACACAGAATGAAGAGATGAGATCAGAATCTGTAAATGCATACGGTGTAAAAGCACCTGTTTGTCACCTTCTTTGTCACAATATATCTGATTGTTTTTATATATGAATAAAAACAGCAATGGGAAGACTTATTGAGAATATTCTCCTCTGTATTATTACCTCCCATAAGTATGACTTCTGCCAAGAAATAGTCAAACAGGCTCTCCAAAAATGTTCCACTCTTAATGTATTCACACGCTCTTCTTCTGCTTCTTTTTTTTATCCTTGTGTCAGCTAATGTATCATGTAAAGTTGCTGTGGGTTCAAAGTGAGCTCATCATGTTGTGGTCTTCTGTATGAAAGCATTGCTTCTACATGTGTGGACTTCCTCTGAGATGCTGTTTAAAAAAATATGCACACATTTTAAATGGTGCTTTTGTCTGTTCCACTCCTTTCTGCAGTGTTTGTCTCCCTTCCCCCATCTCCTTAAACAGAAGCCTTACACTTTTACTGCCCCCCACTGAGATCCCTTGGCTCTGATTATGTTCTTATTTATGTATCCTGTTACAGATAGAAGTTGTGTCAGCTTCCAGCTCAGATATATTTCCCCCAGTTGTGTCAACTGACTTGAGAGTTAAGTGTGGACAAGTGATGTTTTTTTTAGGTCTTCCCCTAATTGTTGTAATTTTAAGTATCCACAGCAACTCCAGTTTATGTGTCCAGCTGATACTGTATATAATTCACACACTCTGGGCATATCAGAGTGTGGGAATATCATTGTCTTATTTCACTAACATAAGAATAAATTAGTGAATGTGTGAATAATACAAGGGGAAAAAATCTCTGATAGTGTAAATGTTTTGGTCTTATATACAATACTGTGAAAAAGTCTTGAGCCACCCCTCATTTCTTTATATTTTACTTCCAAGGAGCCTGACTTTATAGTATTTTATTAAAGGTCTTCTAGAGCAATAGTTCTCCGGGCTTTCTGAAGGTCTTTCAAAGTTTTTCTTTGGGGATTTGCTGCTTTTTCACTCATTTTTAGTTCAGTCCTTGTACCTGACCATATTCAGATGAATGTTTATTGTTTGGTTTTTTAAGCCACTTAACACTGACCTGTGAATCATTCGAGCATAAAAAAAGGGTACCTAATTCAAGGGATGAACCAGTGTTGTGTCTTGGGGTAGGGGAAAAAAAAGGTATATACACGAGATGAACAATATCTGAAAGTGGTGTCCTTAAGAAAAAGGAAACAATCCATCCCAAACCTGACACAGGACCTAAGAGATGCATCTGGCCCTTCAGTTGATTTATCTCCTATTCACTTCAGCCTCATCAGAAATGGTCTTAGTGGAAGGCTTGCTGTCAAGAAGCTGTTCTTAAGGAAGTGAAACAGGGAGGAAAGGCAAAATTACAAAAGAACTGGATGTAAAATCCGTGGTCTTATTGAGTAATGAATCCAAATGTGAAATCATAGTTTGTACAGAGAAGATCGAGAGAAGTGCAACAATGAGTGTCTTCAGCCACCTGTAAAACACAGTGGAGGCAGGGTTTGGTCTGTTATGGTTTGGGGATGCATTTCAGCCAGTGGTGTTGGAGATCTTGTCTAAATGAATGTAATTATTAACACAGAAAAGTACAGTCTGATTTTAATCAACCATGCAATACCATCTGGAAAGCATCTGATTGACAATGGCTTCATTTTTCCACATGCAACACTGTCAGTCATAGTGTAGTCTCCCCAGAGCCTGGACATCAACATTATTGAAGCAGTGTGGGATCATCTTAACAGAGAATGGAAGAAAAGGCAGCCAAAATCCAAAAGAAGAGCTTCGAATGTCCTTCAAGAAGCCTGGAAAACTATTCCTGAAGACTACTTAAAGAAATTATAAGAAAGCTTGTCTTAGAGAGTTCAGGCTATGTTGAAAAACAAAAGTAGTCCTATCAAATATTGACTTTAAATCTTGTTTAAATTGTAAGAACCCTGATTTCACCTTACATACTGCAATCCCATTTATGCTAAATAAATTGCTGCACCTATTTTCCATTTTCCTAATAAAATATAAAGAAATGAGGGGTGGTTCAAGACTTTTGCACAGTCCCTTGTCATAAAGTGGGCCTGAAATCTCTCAGTGAGCATCAAAAGTAATCTACAGTACATTATCTCTTAATCTTACTTGAAACTTAATTTTTACCCTCTTTGGATAGTCAGGATTCCTCTAAGGGCAAAGACAGTTACGAAAATAAGAAAACACCGACTGTAATAGCAGGAGGATAACCATCTCTGTGCTCTTTCTTCCCATGTCTTTCTTTTGTCTGCCTTTCTCACTCTCCTTTTCTCCAGCTCTTGGTCAGATAATGCTGTACGTGGATGGGATGAATGGCCTCATATCTCACAATGAAACTGTCCAATGGCTTTACACCCTGGTTGGATCTAAGGTAAAAAAGATAAAAAGCACTCTACGCTGTAGATATCCTGTAACTCAACCACACCATCTGGCCACTGACAAGAAGGATAAAATGCTTGCTGCTTTGTCAGGAAGCAGCCGTGCTGTCACTGTGGTCAGCTCGGCCCTCTAGTGGCCAGATTGCTTCACCTGCAGCAAATGTGCAGCAGATGAGGGAAGTGCACTCTGGATCGCTCCTTACACCGTTTTGATGTTCTTGCAAATTACTTTCCTGCCTTCCCACGTAAATACTGACAAATTGTTCGGCATCTGGTTTAATTTTCGTCGGAACGCCGTCTCTGTGATCATTTCTGAAGGCAAATTTCCACTCGCAGTACTGTTGTGATTTAAACAAATAAATAAACCTGGTTTCACCACCCCTGACATTGTGTTGATTTTAATCTCAGCTTTGCAGCATATCATTACTGTAACACACTAATTTATTATTTTTTTTAAATCTCTTCACATTTTGTAGTGATGCAAATTCCTGGAAGCATTTAGAGGGCCTTAATTGTCTTTCTGTATTCTGAAGCTCATCATTGTTAGCTTTTTGTAGCATTTTTAGACTGACTGTTGTACAGTATGTTCCCTCTGAGCTGTCAATGTCACACAACAGTCTTATCAAACCTTGCAAGACGCTCCACGCAGGAAAAAGCTTTTACCATTTGATGGCGTTAAGCATTTGGAATTTAACACAGTTGAATTGTGTGCTCTGTGTTTGTTGTTTTAACTGAATGTTTCTCTTTTCCGCAGTTTCGTCTGGTGGTGAAGACATCCCTAAAGCTGCTTCTGGTGTTTGTCGAGTACACCGAGTCCAATGCCGCCCTGCTCATAAAGGCTGTGAATGCGGTGGATACCAAAAGAGGTACGAGCCCAGCATAGCTGACTAAAGGATGAAGTGAATACACACAGGAAAAGCCACAAATATACAACACCACTGTCAAAATAAGGATTTACTGGTTGTCACGTATGGCATAGATATTAATAAAGGAGAAAAACGTCAAGCATAGGAAGTCTGCTGCATTAATCACAGTGTCTGTGAACTCAGTGTGTAAGATATTAAGAGTTAAAGGAGCTATTTGCATATGCCAGGCTTAAAGCCAATCAGAAATTGCAGTTATTTACCTGTAAAATTACAGGAAAATCATTGTGTTATTTAATCTTTGAATATGTTCAGTGTATATGAAGTCTCTCTGTTGCTACACAGCATAATCATTACGTTTTAATTCGTTGCTGTTTGGTGAAACCTGAGCAGTAAAATGCAGAAAGCGTGGTCTGATCAGCCGTTCTCAGCCACTCCACAGCCATGCATGGAATGAGTCTTATTGAGAAGGCCTGTAACTCCTGCCTGCTGTGGGGTTCAGTTACCCGCCATCCTAAAAGCTCAACATTGTGCTGTGGCATACAGCAGCAGGCTGCTCATCCGTGTGGAGGGCTCAGGTATCGCTCTGTCACTACTGCTGTTACATAAGAGGACTAAACATGATCCCCAGTCTCCTGATGAGAAGATGGACTTGACTTCATAGCTGAGACACAGAGGTGCTCTTTACTTATTGCACATTAAGTCACCTCAGTTTTTTTGTTTGCTTGTTTGTTTGTTTTTCCTCTGCTGCTTTTCTTGAAGAAGACTGCAGACCCTGCTTGCAGAGTGTGCTGGAGCAATGAGATAACTTAAAAGGTTTTATTTTTATATTGCTGCAGAGCGGTGGAGCCGAACCATTTTTTTTTTATGACATAAGATGAGCAAATGGATTATTTCAGGATTTCTAGCTGTTCAGCATTGTTGTAAACCTTGAAATATGGGCGCCTGTGTGTAGTAGTTTTGCCTTGAGCTTTTCTTTTGATGCGCACTGTGTTGCATGCCTGTTGGTGATACAGGTACAAAACTGTGGTCAAATGTCATGGAGATCCTTGATGAGAAGGATGGCGTGGATACGGAGCTGCTGGTGTTCGCAATGACGCTTATCAATAAGGTTGGTAAATACTATTTAGAGACTATTTCCTGCATCAACTTGCATTTACCTTCCTGTCTTTTGTTTCCTTCTTTCTAATCTGCTGCGTTTTAGTCTCCCTTTATAGACTGTACTAAAATCAGCACTTAAATAACTTGTCTAGACAAAGAGAAAAGTCTATTGAAGTGAGAAAATGGATGGCTGGAAAACTTGATGTATTAGTGTGTGTGTGTCTTAGACTTTGGCCGGCCTACCAGACCAGGACTCCTACTATGATATGGTGGACTGTCTGGAGGAGCAAGGTGTCGAAGCTACAGCCCAGAGACACCTGGGCAGGAAAGGCACTGACCTTGACCTTGTAGAACAGTTCAACATCTATGAGGTCAGGAAGCACTACACTACAAAACTTTATCACTCTACAACCAACCTTAATGTACCTAACCCTTAATGTATCGCACAATGTCACAGCAACCAGAAAGCTCGCTGTTTATTCACTCACCTACTCTTTGACCCAGATGACTCTCCGTCATGAAGACGGTGACGATGACACCCAGTTGCCCCCAAGCGGCCGAAAGGACCGCCGAAGGGCCAGTGTCAGTGGCACCAATGAGAGGCGAGGCCTGGAGAGAAGACGCAGCCGGAGACATTCTCTTCAGAGTAGCAGAGGCCATGCTTCTGCCCCAGCATCACCCAGCACTAGTCACAGTCGTGCAAGTAGCTTCCTACGCTTCGGTGGCCAACACGAAGATATCAGTGAAAGGTAAGGCCGAAAAAAAAAACAAAGAAGAGGAGAGGTGGAGGATAATTACAAGATTAAAAGAAAGATTTAGTTTTGGCTTTATTAGGCAGTGACATAGAATGGGGCCCGAGGAGAGCCAAATCCGGTGAGGACCGTCTCTGCACATGGAATTTTGCAGGTTGACCATGATCCTAGTATTAAATGTTTCATCCAGCTTGGTTTCTTTTGATCTAAAGCCTGAAAGATAGCTGCAAGTAAAAAAAGAATCGCAAATTATTCTTATTGAGTTATTTTACAGGAGGCTGTCTGGCTGCTAGTGTGTATTAAATTTCATTCTTTGAGCTCTCCAGAGCTGAGGCAAAGAATTTAATTATATAGTAATTTAAAGCATGGCAAAGACGGGACTGCTGCAGGAAAGTGACATTTAAATTAATTTTCTGTCACAGACATTCTCCCAGCACTGATGGAAATAGGAAGCGTCTGTAAACACGTGATATGAGCTATCTGCTCTCAGTCTGAAGTCAGGCTTCCTTCAGCCAGCGTGAATTGAACGTAAAGTCCACCACACCACATGTTTTACATATGATGGATCTTTGTGACTGCACACATGGCGAAAGACTGCAACTAGTGACTGAGGAAAGAAGCAAATTGGAATCTTGTTTAAATGCTTAAAGGGATTATGGCTGAAAAAAGCATAGATCCCTTTGATGAACATTACTTTAACCTCTTTATTCCACTTATTACAGATCATGCACCAGAAGGCAAGCTGAAAATTATTTGTAGTCTTCTTTTTTTTTTTCTCTCTTTCTCCCCCCTATGATTATTAACAAGGTTTGCAAGATGCATAGCCCTTGATATTCCTGGTAGCACTTAGATCTTCAGGTTAGCTTAAATTCAATCCAGCAGGTCATATGATACCACGCTAGCTTCTTCCAGTCCACCACAGGAAATTCAAGCCGCCTTTGAGGATCACAATTTTCCATATTGTTAATGAAATCCAGACAACTGCGGGATCCAAATAGCAAACTGGCTCAGACTTGTGTATGACAACCCCCAAACTATCAGTTCAGCCACACAAGATATCTCCTACAGGCTTAGCACTGGTTATTGAATTAAATTGTCTTCTCTTTTGTATTAAATCTTCTTCTCTTTTGTATTAATGCTATTATCGTGCTTGTACTTTAACTGTTTTGTCATGTGGATATCCATTTCTAATGCTTTGAGATGTCATAAAGTCAGTATTTTTAAAAATCCTACTAACTTTCTCAGGCATGTCCTTCTACACTAATTTTAATGCTTTTTTTGACACGCATGTCTTTAGTTTTTGTCATTTCTGTGTGCTCTCTCTCTTTGGCCATCTTCTGCTGTGTGGTTTCATGTTGTCTTTGTCCACTTTCTCTTCTCTCTTGCCTCCCTGCATCCTCCCGTTCCTCCTTTCAACCCTCAACCCCTCCTCGCCCACCACAGGGAAGAGGAAGAGGAAGAAGATGAGGCTGATAAGGAGGAGGGTGAGGAGGAGGAGGAGGATGAGGAAGAGGAAGAGGCAGATGATCAAAGTCATCCAGTCTCTGATTCCTCTAGTCAGGGCACTCACAGGTATTTTAGGCCAATTAGTGTGATACAGTTTCCCCATCTTTACTCACACAGTACCTCCCTAGTTTCTCTTCCATTTGGATTATTCTCTTTGGACTCCTGCTCTCTTGTATTTTGTCATCCTAGTGTGGTTCCAGCTGTAGCAGACACTCCTAACATGTGTTTGAACTTAAAGTGTATGGCCAACATCCTCCCTAAAGCCAGTGACCCTGAAGGGCAGAGAGAGTATCTCAGCATCAAGACCAGGACATCTTCTCCTGTGTCCATCGCACCTAAAAAGAGGGACTTTAGTCCTTGGTGTGTTCCTCACCACCTGACTGTTTCTTCCCATTTGCTCTGAATAAAGTGCCAAGCTCTGCACACCCTCTGTATCAGTCTACCCCAGTCTCTTCACCCCTTTTTCATCCCTCCATCCCCTGACTTAAACCAGAGACAGGTGTTGTTAAGAAAGCTCTATTTTACATCTCTCATGTGGACTCACATTATCATCTCCATTACTGGTGTATGTGTCTCTGTATAGCTCACTATACCTTTAGCAATCATTAAACTATAATCATAAAAAAAAACAAATAGTAGTGAAAAAAATGTATTGCTATTACTGAAGACACATGCTACCCGAAGAAGTTAGCCACTTTTTATTTAGTCCTAATCGGTCTTTCACTGTGGCTCTGCGCCACAGCTACTCCAGGACAACTCAATAAATTAATTCAAAGCATTAAGGAATCCAAACTGTTATTGTGAGAGGCAGTTAATGTCACTTGTTTTGTTAATATTTATACAGAGGTCTGTAGGTCTGTGGCAATGGAAACTACACTCACTCTAACCTGGCACAGCAATTGCTCTGCTTGAATTCATCATGCAGTCTAAGCAAATGTAATTCGCTGGAAAATAAGAACATTTAAAACCGTTTCTTTATTAGTAACTATGGTAGTTTTGGCTTTCTAAATGCACTGAGTCTGTGAGACAGACGGAAATGTTGTCTCGTCCCTCTCCGGTCTGTCGGCTAGTGGTCTTGCAGCCCTCCTACCTCACACTGCTGTCTATCTTATTTATGTGACTAACAGCTAGATATTTCAACTTTGGAGTCTTTAAAGTCTGACTTGCTTTTCTCTCACTTCCATCTTCAGTCTGACAGATAATACATCTCCTACATCTTGCCCTGCTAGAAAGCCCTGCTGGGCTGAAAGGTAAGACAAGGAGTCAACAGGCCAATGAAAAGAAAAAAAAAAGTGCACTGGAACAAGATACACAAAAACTTTGTAGTTAAGCAGTAGCTTAAAACTTGGTATGACAGTCACTGGATCTGATGAGTCACTGGAAATAAATAGTCATACTATTTTTACTGTCATGCAGCTCTTAGTCAAAAAATAATACTTACAGATATTCTTAGAAAGGAGTGCTTTGGATGAGCAACACACAGATTGCTAGCATGGATTTTCTTACAGGAAAGCTGCTGAAATGCTTTATCAGAACTGTGATCTTAGTCTAAGCTGTCAAGCAGAACGGTCATTTACAGTGTGTCCCATCACACATTCTTGAGATGATGTGCACACACCTCTTTCTCTTCCTCTGTTTTCAACACAACATTTAGGTTTCTCTTCTTTTGACAGAATCAGCAGCAGCAGCAGCACTCCACATCCTGGTACCAAAGCCATATCTCAAAACCAAACTCCATCACCCATCCATCGTTTTACGAGTTCAGCACCCTCCACGCCAGACTCCAAAGCAGACAGGTGAGCAACATGGCTAAAGCACACAGCCTGACAAAACTATAACTTTGTCACGCTTTTATTTTGAAGACATTTGCAAATACATGAATCAAAATCTCATTTTTTCTTGTTTGCCCTTTTGTCTCTGGTACACAGACCTGTTTTAGGGGGTTTGCTAACATTATCATACAGACAGCACCAGGAGTCTCTGGCTGCAGAGAGAGAGAGGAGACGCCAGGAAAGAGAAGAGCGACTGCAGAGGATCGAAAGAGAAGAGAGGAATCGCTTTAGGTTAGCCCCCCTTATGGCCTCTATATGGCGCTAGCTAATAAAGACGTGTCAGCTTGTGTTATTTTTAGAAACAGGTAGGTCCAGTCTTCACTCAGCACAGATGATCACGAATCTCTCCACTCTAAGAAAGCTGCTTTGTAGGGATAATTAGATGCATTAAGAGGGCAAAATGATTGGGCCATAGCTCTTAATCTTTGAAATCAGGTATTTTCACTCCCACTGCCACAAGTGTATAAAATCAAGCACCTAGCCGTTCAGTCTGCCTTTATGAATATTTTTGAAAGAATGGGTCATTCTAAAGAGCTCCCTGAAATGCATAGTTACAGAGTGGGGTGACTGAGCGCTGAGGAGCGTAGTATTTAAAAGTCACAAATGCACTACTGACCCAAGAACTGCAGAGCTCAGTACCTCCTCTGATATCAACATGAGCACGAAACCCTCATGGCAGAGCAGCTCCTTTACTTTACTTTACTTTATTCATTTTTAAAGCACTTTAAAAACAGTAACTGCGACAAAGTGCTGTACAATAAAATAAGAAAAACATCAAAAACACAAACCATAATAAAAGCAAACAGTAAAAGTCTCAATGCGTATTAAAAGTCAAAGAATAGAAATGAGTCTTAAGACAGGTTTTAAAAATTTGGCAATAAAGGCGCACTCCTAACATGTAATGGCAGGTCATTCCATAATATAGGGGCAACAATACTAAAGCTCTATCTCCTCTGAGCTTCAATTTTGATCTAGGGAGCTCTAGGAACAGCTGGCATCTGAGGCAGCGAGTTGGGAGGTATGGATTAAGTTGCTCAGAGAGGTAGGATAGGGCCAGACCATGCAAACATTTAAAAACAAGTAAAAGAATCTTAAACTGAACTCTAAAATGTACTGGCAGCCAATGCAGGGAAGCTAGAATAGGAGTAATATGCTCCCTCCTCCTATCGCCAGTCAGAAGCCGAGCAGCAGCATTCTGAACTAACTGGAGACGCTTAAGGGAGGACTGACTGATTCCATAACACAGAGCGTTACAGTAATCAAGCCTAGTTTCCCCGAAAGTAAGACAGTGTCTTACTTTCTTTTAACCCCCAAAAGTCCCACTATGTCTTACTTTCGGGGTTATTTCTTATATTGGAAAAAAAATGTCGAGGCTGCGGTTTTTTGTATGTTGTCCATAGTCCTGATGGACCACGGACAACATTACTGCTGCTCCCGCGGCCTCCACATCCCTCCGCTCATCCCGCTCTAACCGGCCGCATCCCGCTGTTAATGCAGCAAAAGGTACCGGTACTATGGCTTATATTTTTCCAACGTACAGTTTACTATGTCTTACTTTCGGGGTACGTCTTACATTAGCCGATCCCCCTAAAACCCCCACTACGTCTTACTATCGGGGGTGTCTTACTATCGGGGAAACACGGTAGTAATAAAGGCCTGAATTACCATTTCAAAATGCTGCTTTGAAAGAATGCTCCTGTAAGTCGATTGTGTAGATGGCCCAGCATGTTTATCTCTACAGCAGTGTACACAGAATCAAGGCAGGCGGACTGCGCTACAGCCCACGTTCTGCTCACTTAGCATCATATGATGTTCTGCTTGCACAAAAATCTTGCATGGTATGAATACAGGTCCTAAACTTTCTTTTGGCCACACTCTTCATGCTCTGTTTCTATCTTTCTGTCTCAGTCGAGATTATGTTGAAAAGAGGGAAGAAGCAAGACAAGCCAGGGAGGAGAGGTGAGCTTGCTTTTTTTAATGTTTCACTTGCATTCACAACACTGGCTTCACAGCAGCTGTGAAGCCAGTGTTAAAAAGCAAAGTTAAAAATGAAGGAACTTTTAAGTGTTCTGGCATCTTTTTTCTAAAAATGAACAGCAGATGTACAGATATACAATTGCAACCAGCCTCAGACTTAATAATAGGTATCAGGCCCCCCTTTGAACTTACTTACCATTAAGATGTTCCAACACTTACGAGGAAAATTGTGTAGTTGTCTTTTGGCATGCACGTGGTTCGGTTATCTTTGACTGTTTTTGTGTGAGCTGTATAAATTATAGCTCATTCTCATGCATAGATCTTGTTTTTACTCCAGTGAACTTGAAAATGCAGCTTAAAGAATTCTGAAGGACATGAAGTGAGGTGCTCTCATTAGCCAATAATGTTATACAAACTTTTGGCAACTTTATCAAAATGGATATCATTTGTAATCATTTTAGTCATTGAGTAATGAGAGTATTGCTCCATTTTCAATAATTACCCTGGAATGAGACAACATAAATGGCTATTGTTCATTCTCATAACTTTTGATCATTGTTATATGAGGCCATCATGCCTCCAAAAGAGTAATCTTTTGTTTCAAAAGCATGAATGTTTGAATTTGTCCATCCATCCATCCATCCTCCCCTCACCAACAAATTTAACCTGCTTTATGGAGGCCTTCATTTACCAGTTTTCATGCAACTCCAGCACAGTGTGCAGACTGAAAGCAGCTGTTTGTGATTGCAGGTACAAGGCTGTGGAGCGGGGAGCTGCAGAGGAGTTTGAGCGGGAGCGCCCCCGAGTGCCAACAAGAGGGCGGACAGAGATAACTCTGTGTTTGAGTCCAAACCCCGCCAGCCGCTCAGTGTCCCGCTGTGCTACACCTTCATCCATTATTTCACAAGAAGACACCTCAACCACCACACACCAGACTTTGGGTAATTCATCTTTGGCAAACATTTATTAGTGGGTGTGGTTAACACATTTGCCTTACATGTGAAAGGTGTAGGGTCTTTGTTTGTGTCTCCTCCTGGTCTCAAACAAACCTCAGGATCCCAAATTAGCATACCCCCAGTACCGGTCCCAAGTCCCAATAACTGGGATGGTTGCAGCAGGAAACCTGAACCATAATCAGACATGCTCATTCATCTGCTGTGGTGACTACTTGATAAATAAGGCAGTAGCCGAAATTACCTGCATCTGCTGTAATTTATATTTGGCAGTGGCTTCTGCTCGGCCATCAGCTCATATGAGCTGGCATCAGCTGATCTCAGAAATTCCAAGATACTTTGTCGTATGAATGTAATTTCCACAGTTTATCTTTCGAAAGCATACTTCTTTGGTGACTTGAAATTGAAGAAAAAGACTGAAGTTGAAGGAGTTTTCTCAGAAGTTGTAAAATAGTGCAATGTTTAAGCGAGTTGTAAAAATGGCTTAAGTGATTGATTTATGAATTTCATCTACAGTCTAAGAATGTCAGTATCAGTGCACTTAATGATATGCCACGAAGCGATTTGAAATATAAACAAAGATTTTTCTTTTTTTCTTGAACACAATCAGAGTTATATATTGGCCAATGAGAAGGCGCGGATGTATCTGAAGTAATATTTTTCTTTAATATTGTTGTGATACCTCTTCCAGGAACAGAACACATCACACATCTTGAACCACAGACCAGAATAAAAAGTGCAGCACCAGAGTTACCGGTATCAGAAACTTCCCCCACACCTCCCCCTGAACCAGAGAAACAGCAAATGGAGGCAGGGTCGCCGGCAGAGGCAGAGGATGTTGCTGCTGAAGAGACGGTAGCGGTAGGGGTGGCTTCAGATGAGCAGTCAGGCAAGAATAAGGAAGAGAAACGAGAGCAGCAGAAGCTTGAAGAGCAGAAACAGTGTATGGATGAGGCAGCAGCAGCAGAAGAAGAAGAGGCAGAGGTAGCTGATACAGTAAAGGTGGGAGATCCAGATGTAGAGGTAGAAGAAGAGTCTGAAAAGGAGCAGGCGACAGAAAGGGATGTAGATGACAGTGTGCTGTTGAGTGAAAAAGAGAGACAGAACGAGGAGGTGAATGAAAAGGACAACTGCTCTGCATCCAGCATCTCCTCCACAAGTAGCACTCTGGAGAGAGAGGAGCGAGAGCTGAAACTCAACCATGACATCGAAGCAGGTACAAATTTTAGAAAACGTATTTGCTTACTTTGATGATCAACTGCCATATTTCTCTCCATTTTATCTACATCGTTTCCATATCAACAGGTCAGTGGACACAGTTAATTAAAGAGGCAGATGTGAATGACCAGTGCAACAAAATCCTCAATGGTAAACGCTTCATGATGGACATGCTCTACGCTCAGAAGGCAGCCGCTGCTGAGGCTGAGGATGATGGGAAAGTGTTAGAATCAGAAAAGGAAAACTGTAAATGTGAGAAGGAGGAGGCCAATGACTCCGTGGCGAGTTTGGCCAGCAGGATCTCCACATTGGAGGCTCACAGACAGGCCAGAGAAGAAAATGTGAAAAAAATGGAGGTGGGACATCTGGACAATCAGGGCAGCGTACGGGCAGTGGCTGAGAGGTTTGGAGATTTGATCAAAGGCCTAACGTCTCCATCTGAAGCAGAGACCTCAAAAGAGCAGCAACAGGCTGACAAATCATCGCCCGCCGCCTCGTCTGCTTTAGCCCCTAAGAAAGAGTCGGACTATATCTGGGATCAGCTGATGGCCAAACCAAGGGAGCTGCGAATCAAAGACATGGACTTCACAGACCTGAAGGATGATGATGACTTGGACATTTTAGATACGGACAGCACGACAGGGTCAGGTGACCTAATACCACCGCTTCCTTCTCTGCCATGCAATGCTGTCCTGCCACCACCGCCGCCACTGTTTGGATGTCCCCCGCCTCCTCCCATTCTTGGCAAAATGATGCCTCCACCTCCTCCATTTATGGCCCCTATCCCTCCGCCATCCCCTCAGCTGAGCCGAGGGGATATTCCTCTCTTCCAGAAGAAGAAGAAGACCATCCGTCTCTTCTGGAATGAGGTGCGTCCTGTGGACTGGCAGTGTAAGAGTCATAAATTCTGTAAGGAGTCCCTCTGGTCCAAACTGGAGCCAATTACACTGGACACGTCCAAGTTGGAGCAGCTGTTTGAGTCCAAATCCAAGGAGCTCTCTGTCACGAAGGTAACTTTAGTGTTCTACTGCTGTTAAAACAGCTCTCATCCTGCAGATGTTTATTTGAAAGAATCGTTTTGTGATTTAGTAGGGTGCTAATTGGGCTTGTTGTTTCATATAAATTAGGAAGCACATGGTGCAAGATGGACTTTAGATTAAGTCATCCGTACCTCTATGTTAAAGTAAACTATGGAACCAGAACACATCACCACATTCTTAAATCCTCACAAAGATTTAAGAATCCAGTGATTTAAAAATTTGTAGCTTCATTTATGTTCCCCATAGATGGCCCCTGCTCAGGAAACAAAAAAAATCACAAATGACACCTTCAGGTGTAGAAAGTTGTGACATTTTTGGAGGCATGGACTATAACAGCCAGAAACACTGTTCAAACCACACAGGTAATCAGTAAATGGATTTTTTTTTTTGGTCAAGGCTCATATGTTGGATAGATTTTTATACATTTCTTACACAGCATGCCTTTTAAAACTTTTCAAACTGTCTCCACCACTCATAATATTTCTTATCCCGTAGAAAGCAGCTGTTGATGGCAAACGACAAGAAATCATAGTCCTGGATTCAAAGCGCAGCAATGCTATAAACATTGGTTTGACTGTCTTGCCTCCTCCCCGCACAATCAAGACTGCCATTCTCAACTTTGATGAGTACGCGCTAAACAAGGAAGGCATCGAGGTAAGCCTTCTTAATGAAGTTCTGCACCCCGCGAGACTTTCTGTGTGTGTTCACTTAACACTGACACCCCGGTTTAAAATACACAACTGGACTTCCTGAAACAGAAGAGTATCAGATGGGAATGTGCATAAAGTTGACATATTACAGGATCATCTAGGTACACAGCTGGTTTTTGGGTGGTTTGCTTGTATTCTTGTACAGGCAGTAAACAACTATTCAGTGTCTTTAAATTATATTACTCAACTTGTCTCTCCCTGGTCCCAGAAAATTCTCACCATGATCCCAACAGAGGAAGAGAAGCAAAAGATCCAGGAAGCTCAGCTGGTTAACCCTGACATCCCTCTGGGCAGCGCTGAGCAATTCCTTCTCACCCTCTCCTCCATCACAGAGCTGTCTGCTCGCCTGCAGCTGTGGGCATTCAAGATGGACTATGAGATTATCGAGAAGGTCAGCAACAATCACGCTCGTAGCAGTTGCACGAGTGCATCATTTCTCATTTTTACTTTGAATTTCCTTATAATACTTGTGCTTTTGTGAATTAAAAAAACACACTTTGTATTTTTGGTAATATGCTCACGACTGGTAAGTTAAATAAGACCACTGAAACCATGACATGACATCTGGATGGTAAATATGAAGCTACAGCCAGACACTGATTAGCTTGGCTTAACATAAAGATTTGAAACAGGTGGAACCAGTTAGCCTGACCTTAACTAAAGGCAGAAAAAAAATGTGGTCTGTCTCTCCTCTTTCTGGTCTTTTTGTTAAACTGAGCTAACTAGCTGTTATGTCATGCTGCCACCCCCAAGCAAACATGAGAAACTCGTCAGGAAAGTGTTTGCTTAGGTTATAGACAGCACGAGTAGACGGGTCATTTTCCAATAGACTTCTGTAGTTGCTTTCTTTTGCACCCAGTTGTCGCCCCCTACTGGCCATTAGAAAGAACGCAGGCTTGAGGCACTTCACAAATACCCATACTTTAAAGACCCAGGAGCTTTTTTGCTTTTTGTACACGGTGCAGTACTGCACAGGATCTGTCTACATCTTTATGATAAGAGAAGAACATACATAGAAGGACGTGCTTCATGACTGCATTTTCCTGCTCTTTTAGGAAGTGGCAGAGCCTATGCAGGACTTGAAGGAAGGAATGGGCCAACTGGAAAAAAACAAGACACTCAGATACATTTTGACCACGTTGCTCGCCATTGGCAACTTCCTCAATGGCTCCAATGTGAGTAAGCCTCAAGAAATTTGTTGCTTTCGCTTGCTTCCTACATTTCCTCCAGTGCTCCTCATCCTCCACCTTCCCTGACACCATATTGATTTGGCGAGGATAAGGGTGACTGTCCTTCTACAGTAAAAACACTTGTTGAGGCCTCTGCTAAACCTGGCCCTGTATGCCTAAAAGAAAAAAGGAAGGGAGGGTTGTGGGACTTCTGAGAATTTCTTTTGTCTGGCTTAGTAT
>VUQK01008481.1:518-11745 GCA_015106715.1 Bujurquina vittata | reverse complement strand
TGTAATTTGAGTTTTTATTCCCCCCCCCCCCCATTCTGTTCATACCTAATAAATAATTTTGCAACTGAAGTAAAAGCACCGTGTCTGACAATTACAAGTTGCAAGGTGCTACGGTAACAAACAGAGATAAATAAAACAAACTGGGCAGCCTTTGGTCTTCTAGCTCTAAATTATTAAGGAACAGGGAAACAGCAGATGGCGAGTTCAGCAAATGAACAAGTTTTGTTTGGCCGGCTTTGAGCTCTTTTTTTTTTTTTCTTCTCTTTTTTTTTGGCTTTTCTGCATCTTCAACATATCTGAGCCTTCCAGCACCGACTCTCTCTAGACGGTGTCATTCTCCTTTTCATGGCAAGCTGATTTGTGGTGAGATTTTGACACAAAATAGCCGCCGTGACTCACCCACGCAGACAGACAGGTTGCTGACGTATGACGTGCCTCCACTCCCACCACATGTCTGCGTCTTCATTCTCAGATGCTTCACCTTATAAAGATTACCTTCATGGGTCCAATCACGAGGCAGTCATCTTCTGAAGAATGTCAAAGTTAGCATGACATGTCATTGCCGCTTGAAAGGGGGGGGACATCTTCACACACATCATAGGTTTTTGATTTGACTCTGGGTATCATTGTAGAAATTTTTACCTTGAAGTGATGTGAATTTGTAGACCTGAAGGAGCTCATTATGAAGCCACTCTGTGAGAAATTTCACTGTTTAATTACGATACAGAAAACTACATTTGCTAACGTGACATTGCTGTTTTACAGAGGATAACGGTTTCCTGCAGTCAAAAGCTGGCATAAAATAGGCTGTAGTATAACCCCTTTCAGCTGGTAGATTGTCATGTGCTGTAATTTTAGTGTTCCCGTTGTAATCTGCATAAACAAAACAAACAGAGGCAGCATCAGACGGCCGCAACAAAGTCTAAATACAAGTAAAAAAACTGAAAATTGAAATTAGCCTTTTTGCTCACCAAAGGATAAGCCAGATAATTTTTATGTATAATTTACAATTATATACTAAAGTTTTACATTTCAGTTCTTATTTATATGACATATATAACACATACATTTATTTAACACCAGATCGCCAGTCATCTTAATGGCGTTACACTTTAAGGGAGCTTCCTGGAAACATTACATGGGCCTCACAATCCAACAATCCACTACAAATACGAAAACTTAGCAATGGTGGGGAAAAAGAGCTCCTGTCCAGCAGGAAGAAACCTCAGACAGAAGCAGGCTCAGGGCGGAGCAGTCATTTCAGTGGGGCTCATTAGTATGGGGGGGGGGGGGGGGGAAAAGCAAAGGAAAAAAAAGAGGGTTACAGAAATACACAATAAAGAGGCCAAAGTACAGATGATCAAAGCTAAAGTGGTGCCGCTTTAATTCATTTTCTGCATTAAATAAAACACTGTTGATCAGGAGTAAAACAGCTCCTATGAACTACTGATCGTGAGAATTTACAGCAATGCGAGAAGCTCAGTGAGGCTGAACCTTGTGCTAAACGCTCGTGTGAGAAGGCTGATGCGATTACCAGTAATACTTCTAACACACTCCTGTTTAGCATACTCGTTACACCTGCTCAATACGAGTAACCTTATATTTACCATGAGCAAGCTTGTGTTTGTGAGGAATATATTTATCACACTGATTTATTGTTATCCTGTTAAAATGTTAAACATTTCAAAGAAGGCATAATAGAAGATAAAATAAATCTTTTTTCTTCTTTTTCTTTTTACAAGGACTTGGCCATGCACCAATGTTTTTGGCAAATTTACCATTTGTAAAGTCAGAGGATCACCAAAGCTGCTACCGCGAACCCCGAGGGACAAAGAAGGCCCGCGCCAAATTTAACAGAAATCCATCCAATATGCTAGAAAAATGTCAGCTCACAGAGGTGCTAAAGGCAAAACTGAGGGGCTCACGTGCAGACCATGCGTGTCACTACCAAATTTAACAGCAGTCTGATCAGTATTTGTGCAAATCTGTCAGTATGGACTAAAGTATTTTTACCATTGCTATGGCTACAAATGTAACAGAACAGCACAAATACATCAACCTGACTCTAAAAACTAAGGTAACAGATTTTCCTGGCTCTTCTGTGGGACTGCAAATGTTTTGTCGCCAGACTTAGGGTACCCAAAGTGCATTGTGTATAAAAATGTAGCTAAATATAGATTAACAGTCTACAACACAGCAATGAATCTGCCTGTTTTAAATCGTGTACACTTTTGAATTTTAATTGGCTTAAATACAAACCTCCCTAGAGTAATTTGGGAATCTGTTTTCTCCCTGGAACTGCAACTCCCAACCCAGCATCCGACAGAAAAACACTGCTTTAGATAATCGCGGCGCATCCACTAAAGCCAAATGTGTCGACAAACCCGATGCTGGAGATAATTAAAGGGTAATTCCACCTGACTGTCGCTGTTTTTGTTTGTTTGTTTGTTTTTAGAGGCAGTTTGAAAATGAGAGCGCCCTAAAAAGCAAAAAAATAAATTAAATTTCACCAGATGTCAGCAAATGTCAGTGCTGTGAGTGCATTGCAGGCCTAAGGCTGTGCTTTTAGACTTTCCTTCTGGCGAGCTGAAAGCAGAGACAGACGTTAACTCCTTTTTGCATGCCTTGATATTACATATCCCCTTTCTTCGCTGCCAAATATTAGGCTGGTAATGATGGAATATTAGAAATGCTTTTTAAATATTTTCTATGCTGGCCCTGGCTCCTTGTCTCACACTTGTTAAGACTTCCATAAGCGTACAAAGAGGTAAGTAGAATACGGTCAGAGAAGTGGAAAAGTGGAACTGTGTTTGTCAGAGAGATTAAGTTAACATAAACAAGGAAAATCGTGTGAGTGAGAAGCAGCTCGCAAACGATTTGGCTGCCGGCTGACATGTAAAGTTGACCAGACCGATCCAGTGCATGGCATTCAGGGAAGAAAGTAAATCTTGCTGGCTCATAGGATTTGACACTGATCCAGGTAAGAAGATGCCAAACTTTCAAAACACAGCAATCCAAACAGCTTTAAAACGTAAGAAGAAAACCACTGTTAAAACTCCAACTTCCTGACAGCTTATGGAAGAAATGACTCACCAGAGTGGGCTGCTTTTCTGCTCTTTTTTTATTTTTTTTATTTTACATATATATATATAAACAACTTTGGGTATCTACCCTTAAAGTTACTAATAGTGAGACAAATCAAATCTAAAGTAGAACATGTTATCGCCATAAATTTCAAAGCCCATGTTCATAAAGACCTGACGACCTCGATATATCCCAGCACTTCTCAGAACTTCCATCACAGCTCCGCTATCTCTGCCACAGTTTATTGCTCCCAGATGCTATAAAACTCTGCAGCCCTGTTGTCAGCCAAGGTGACGATGAAAATCTCACGACGGCTCCATTCGCTGTGACAGTCAGTCAGATCTCGCGTACAGTATCATAAACATGCTCTTATCGGGGCAAGCTGCTGACGGCCTCATTCAGAGCGCGTCAGCTGCGTCTCCACTTCACACACACTTTTCCATGCATGCCAGGCATTCTGTTATTGCTCCCGCTGTTTGAAAAATGACATGCCTGTATTTGTTTTTGCATTTTACATATAACGTGTGCGCATGCAGATTGGCATGCACGCCAAAAGCTGTGTGTGTTGTGCGCGCATCGGATCTGTGGAGCATTTCTCCACAGGAGAAGTATACAAATGTGTGTGTGCAGGCATTCTGTTTCCTGTCAGGCTCTGCGGCTCCATGGAAGCAAAGTCCATCAGGCAGGCAGGCAGGCACTGCTGTGGGCTTATTGAATGTTGGTTCAGGCCTGCAGGGAGGGAACGCTCCAGCTTACTTAATCACAGCACAAATGCCTTTATTCATCTTCAGAACAGTGCAATTAATTTCAGTGCCGGTGTCAGAACCTTTGGGGAAATCTGACCTGTTATTGCCTCTCAAAGTTGTGCATGTTCTTTCTCTCACTCACCGTACCAGACAGGCATTTCAAGGCTAACGTTATATTCACATTCACAGCTTCCAGAGACTCTCTATAAAGTTTCTTTGTTTCATACGTACAATGCAGCTGTTCGTCCGCTGTCGCACAAAAAAAGCTCAAAGCAGCGTTAAAACGCTACAGAAAAACTCGGTCTCCTAGCACCCAAACAATTTGCCTAATTAAAAAGTACGCTTATTAAAATTTTGGAATCACTCCAGTAACAAGTGCAAAATGAATCCATAACTTGAAGTTAAAGCTGGCGTCATTCACTATTCTTCTTATTTTAAACGGCTACTTTCAAAAGAGCAAAATCAACAGCGTGTTAATGAGTTTTCTTACTCCTCTACCATCTATGTGGCCTTAACTTGTGTACTAATTTGTTCCTATTGAAAGAGTTATTGAATTTTTTTTCTTCTAAAACTGCTAAAGTTTTTATGGCTTTAAACAGTTGGACACACAGTTCTTTTCAAAACATCCTTAAACAAAAATACAGACTGCAGTTTCTGAACTGTACAGCAGAACAATAAAAATGTTTCCATGTTTTAGATTATTACTATATTTGCCATTATGTATATTATAAAGTTTAAAGTTACTTGCTCCATGAACATATACACTTGGTTTGTACCATTAAAGACCATCATAGCCTAATGGAAGCTGCGTGTTCCAGTATGGTTTCAGTACAAAAACACTGAAACAACTACAGTAGGTAGTGAATTGAAGATAAAAAGATATTCACTCTACCATTCTACTGCAATAATCAAGATTAGAAAGTATCAAAGCCTAAATACTTACCTAATTGATGTTTGTGTCAAAAATTATGCACATCTCTTATCTATAGAAATGTCTTTTCCATCATAGCAACCATTAAATTAATACGCTTTGTCCCAGATAATTTACTCTTTCAGTTTATGCACAGGAGCCTTGACTCCATGCCCACTATAAATAAGCACACAATTAATGCAACATTAGTGCAAACCTTTCAAACTGGATTCTTTCTAATAGAGCGGTTTGAACCAAATGTAATGCTACTTGTCTTACACGCATTCAGGATCAACTTATTATCCTCTATTAATTTAACCACTGGGTCCAACTCAAAAAAGCAGAACACAAAATCTGCATTTACTCATTAACTGTGAATTCTAATCTGTATATTAATGTATGTGTGTAGTGGAAGGAATTGTGAAGCCTCCTTCATGAATAAGTCAATAGAATTGGAAAAAATATAATGTATACATAATAAATTCATACAGTTTCACTCGTTTTTATTCTTAAATATTTGTTCATTTTATTTGTATATATTTCAAATACAGAAATATATCATTATATTTGTTCGTATAAGACTTTATTTATTATCTATCATTTTTTATGCACCATACAAGTGAAACATCCATGTTCAGTATGCCTACAGTATATCGCATTGGCAGGTCCATTTCTCTCCACATTTCATATTTTCTTCTCTATTGTGACTAATAATAATAATAATAATAATAATAATAATAACAGGAACTTTGCTGGAACATAAATTATTAATTAAGAATGACACAGTAAAACTGTCAATAACTTTGTTAACAATGTTAGTCATTAGTGCACATGCAGTATGCATATTTCACATTTATATTTTCATCATGTGGGTCAATATAGTGACTCATTTGGAAGTTTTTTATTTTTGTGGTTGTCTTTGGAAAATGTAAATGAGCATCATCTGGAATTTTGAAATACTCTTTAAATTGACTGGAAATTGGAAAAGGATTTCTAATGTGAAACAAATGTGCTGCTGTACAGTATTAGATGGAATAAAGGCTAAACGTGGCCCGCCGGCTCTCTGGACAAGAATCTCAGCTATTTTAACCGTATGCCATCAAGCACTCACACTGTCAGAAAACAAGGGCAGGGCCTCGAAATCCCCGTCTCCAGACATCCAGCACTAAAACGGGATGTCTGATGTAAAATGCCCCCAAGGAAAGGGAATCATTCTGGATGCAGTTAAAAAAAAAAACTTTCCACGCTCGCAAAATTTTACAAGTACACGAATAGGAGGAGGAGATCTAGATACATGAGCTCTTTGAGGACCTCCAAGCGGCTGCGCTGTTTCTCAGGGTGAATCATGACATGGATTGATTTAAACCTGAGAGAAACCAGATGCGACCACAGCAGTTCTGAATAACTGGGAGAATTAGAAGACCACGATTTCTGGCCATACGGCTTCAATAACCGCTAAAATATCCAGTGCTCTTATTATTAAAGTGTTTCATGAGAGGTCATATAAGGGCTTTAAACATGGACATGTTATTTATAGAACATAATATGCTGGAGTTCATCAAAGATAAAGGACATGGTTAGGGTTACAGTTCATTTGGAGCAGAGGAGAAATATTTGAGAAGCATTCAGTTGTTACATAGTTATGATATGGAGGTAATATCTCTTTACATGCTTCTTTAGGTTTTTGTTTAAACATGAGGATCGGGCAGTTTTAAAGCTTTCTACACAGACATCTGACTTTTTTCTCCATTTAAAGGTACAAAGAAACTGATCTATCTTAACACACTTTCTTTTTAACACGTGGAACTGGCTGCCCATTAAGCAAAAATAATGAGCAGTTTCTATTGTTTCAAAGTGTCTTGCAACCCACGTCTAGTTCTGTCACACTCAGGTGCACCATGTGCATATCAAAACCTTAGTGCTTTAACAATAAAGATGGAATTAATTAACATGCACACAGTGGCTGTGTTAAGGAGAAAGCAATATTGGACACAAAAGATGGCGTCTGCTGACTTGAATGAAAAGTGTTCACTTGCTACATGAGCCAAAGGTTTTCTAGCTTCTAGGTGCGTCTCCACATTGATTGAGCCACTTCATATTTGTTTGGGTTTTCCATGCTGAACGTGCCTGCAGATTCACGGTGGCTTCATGTAAATTATACAAACAAAATACTTCCTTGGTTGAAAAAAAAATTTATAATAGATTTAGAGGTTAGAAGTAGAAGAATGATATTTAATTTTAGGACTTATCCATCGCTCTATACAGTTTCCATCACAGATTGCACTGAATTTTGTGAAAATGGGAAAGGAAATGGGGCTAAAACAGCAAAAGCAGAAAGGTTAAGTCTACATCAGTTTCAACTACAGTCAGCACAGTGAGGCTAATCCGCACAGTCTCTGAGGTAAAACCCTCATGGTCTAAGTACAACTCCAAGTGTGTCACTAGCTAATTAGCTGTTCCAACACACACACACACACAAAAAATCCCCAAGCTAGAGGTGGTAACCAAAATTAGCATTACAGGAAAACAGATCCCTGAGCTAGAGTGACGTTACAAGTATGACTGGGAACCGGCGCTTTATTACACACTCACTGTGAGCCTGCACAAGAGTGAAGGGAATTGATAAAACCTAACGAGGACGATTTATAGCTTGCTGTTGCTTATTATTGTTTCAGCAACCTCAATTAGAAGAGAGTAAATGTTGCTTCCTTTGAAGATGTTAAATATTTGCACCGGTGACTGAAGTGTTTTCCTGAGGTCCGTACAGGAGCCAGCAGTCGGTTTAGAGAGCTGACAGGACAAATATCAACAAGCAAAGAGGGAAAAAATGACTCTTCCCCAGCGACTCCCGGAGGATGTCAAGTGAGACCCTGTGTGTGTGTGTGTGTGTGCGTGTGTGCGTGTGCGTGTGTGTGTGTGTGTAGCCGTTACTGTGCGGATTGTGCAAGCATCTGTATGTGCCTGACAAGCATGTGTGTGCATGCTGTTTATTAATGCGCGCACGTGTCTGCCAAACATCTGGCCTCACCTCAGCGTTTGAACATTTACACAGCACACACAGGTCAAGACAACAACTGCCAAATAAGTCATTTGGAGGGAGTTTATGAAAGTATCAGCATATGTTCCTGACAGATAATCATTATTTACCTTCACGTGTTTCCTTCCTCCATCTTCTCCCAAAATCAATTATGGATGACCCCATTTGGATCCGCTCATCTAAACAGATTTTACAGCCGTGCTTGTTCAAGTCTCCTAATATTTACATTGTAATGCAAGGTGATCTGACGTTTATGTCCAAACCCACTCAGTCTTTCTTTTCGGACAAACGATTGCCTCAGCAGTGAGCAACCAAAGCGTGCAAAATGCATTTCATCTTGCTGCTGTCATGGCACGGATCCCACTCATTCGGTCATTTCTTTCTAATTATGCAGCTCTACATATTTTAAATTGCTCCATAAAATGTGTTTCATGTAAAAAGTAAGGGCGCAGAACCCAATTAGCACTGAGGCAATGAGAAAGCATGCTGTTCCTCCTCAATAGAGTCAATTTTAACTGGACGCGGAGGTGCGTGTGAGCGTGTGTAGGAGTGAAATGAGCCTCATGGGACTTGTCTTCACCTGAATTGATGGAATCACAGCACCAGTGCCCACACCACATATTCATGGGGCATTAGGAACTGGTATTTAATTGCAAGCAGATTCAGTGAATTGATTTTGATTTAAATTAACCTCCAAATGTGTCATTTAGCACAAAAAAATGAGCAAAAAAGGAGATTTGAAAGCTTGCCTCATTCGGTGCTCAACATGCAATTATTAGAATTTTTCTTAATATCTATGTGGTAGCACTAAAACCACTTCAGTTGAAAAGACTGCTTGTTAATGTGATTACTTACTTTTTGGGCAAAGTCACCTAATAAGACTAAATTCTAGCTTTTTTTTTTTTTTAACTGGGGATAACAACACAAGCTAACATACTGCACACATACTTAACTGCAGCCACATTATTCATAAAATAAATAATAAAGTAGATAATGAGTAGTTTTCTTTTGGAATTGCACTTGTGCTAAAATAGAACGTAATTACTTTTACTTTGTTTTGGTGATGCTAGCTTTTCTTTTGCAGTTCCTTAGCCTTAGCTTTTCTATATTAACAAGACTATTGTTCTACATTTTGGGCCTCTGAATGTAGACAGTGTTGGTGACCGCAGAAATATATGGAAGATTGTTTCCGCCACTAAAAACAAAAACAAAAAAAAAATCTCCATCCGTAACTCAAAAATTTGGCTTAGTGTTACCAATCAGGAAGCTCCGAGAAAGAGGTAATTTCCTTGTTTCTAGCAAAACGTGAACGTGAAATTGTCGGCATGTTTTGACCGTCAACAGTCAAAATTTATTCAAGCAAAAAAACAGCTGCACAAAAGGTAAGGAATCAATGCTTTCATGTCGATCTGTTGGACAGCTGATGCCTTCAGCTTCCTGCTTCCGGTTAACAAGGAAATGACGTACGGATCATGGAGCTTCCTGATTGGCAGCGCTATGTCGAAATTTCGAGTTATTAATGCGATTTGAGAAATTTGAGATACATAACTCAACATTTTGACTTAGTCACTCAAAATTTCAAGAAAACAACTGGAAATGGAGTTAATAACTCAAAATTTAAAGTTACAGATGGCGATGTTTTTTTTTGTTTGTTTCGGGTTTTTTTAGTGGCGGAAACAAGCTTCCATAGAAAGAAGCTCAGTTAAAAGCAGACTTTAAAGCAAAAAAGCTAGCTAAAAATATTCAAAAGGTCCATGAAGCTAACGGTACCTGTGGTTTTTCATCTGTTGCCCAGCAATGAGATCAGAGTTGCTCAGATTTTCAAATTGTGTAGCTATAGGGATAGATGTGAATTTTATATTCACAGTTAGATATTTACAGTTCACAAACCAAAGTTGATTTACTTCATGTTTATACTGGTGCCCCATTTAGGCAATTTTGTTTGCTCCAGTCCCATCACACAAATAGAGTGTATCCAAATTCAGGGGCTGGGTCCTTTGCAGGATGCAGCCTATGTATGTCTATGTAGGCTGCATCCTTTGGAGACCGCGAAGACCATGAATGCTGGAAGAGGGTGGCTGTGAAATTTGACTCTCTAGCCTCCATATATGCGTCCTCAGCATGGCTCCCTCAGCGTAGCTCGTGTCACCTAGCAACACTTCCCTGGTTTTAGTCTTATTCATAGCCATCATTAGCTGTCCTTTACCGTAACTTCAAACAGTTAAGCTAGAGCAGTCACTAGAGGACTGAAGCACGAATGTCCTCCCTGTTGATGAAAACATTAGACACATAAACACAACTCGTGATGCTTACTGAACAAAAACAAACAGATGTTAAAATGATTTTATTTTTATTGTAGAAGACTCCCAGCACTTACCACAGATACCTGCTCTTTAGAATTGAGTTGAATAAATATTAAAAACACATGATGTGATCATTTCTGGCGTAGGCTCAGTCTTCACAATCTCCACAAACATCATCAACATGCTGCTCCAGATGTTTCTCTGGCTCTCACTTTCCTCCCTGGATGAAAATATTTTAATGTCACCTTCAATTCAAAATAAGCTGTTAAAACGAGCACAGCACATTTTTACATCAAGGAATAAAGACGAGCGAATGATTCATTTCCAGATATGCTGATGGCTCTCCAGTAAGACATCAAAGTTAAATAAAACTATGCAGTTATAAAGCTGAGCTTTGACTGCAATTAAGCGATAACTTGATAAATCAAGCAGATATTTGAGGTTGAAACATCTGCATTGTAAAAGTTGATTTTGTGTCACAGAAACAATAATTTAGTTACAGTTTTGGCCACTCTCCTTCACCATTGCCTCTTTCATTTGAAAATTTCCAACTCGTTCTGCCGGTACCGCCATTTTTAAAAGAGAAATCAGTTTCAGGCGGCAGTGAATCTTGGGATACGGTAGACCATGAAGGATACGCCCAACGTGTCCTTCGAATCCGGGCAAAAGAAGGACGCATTCATTGGCTGCATTTGGAGGACCCGGCCTTCGAATTTGGACAGCCTCAGCCGCCTCGCTGAAATGCAGTTGGCCTTCAAGTAGCCTATGAAGGGTGCAGCACCTGAATTTGGACACACTTAAGATAACATAAGTCTTAGTGTGGTTCCTGTTAGTAGCAGCATGTAACTATTTAAAAAGGAAAAGAAACAAGAAATGAATCAGCACTGGTTCAAGCTATAACTCTTCTCACTAACATTTTATTGTTCAATTTTGCAAGTAAACAGTATAGTGAAAAACACACTATTGACATACAGAAGAACATGTAGGATTCTTCATACTTTTCATACATCATAATTACATAAAGATCTAAAACAAATCTGTGACCTGCTTTTGACATGACACCTATAAATACCCATATATATATATATATATATATATATATATGGGTTAGGAAAAGGTTTCTAGCCCATTCTGTACTCACTGAAAG
>VUQK01008480.1:0-11197 GCA_015106715.1 Bujurquina vittata | reverse complement strand
GGGGGGGAGAGGGGGGGGGGGGGGGGGGGGGATTTCAGTCAGGTGGAATCCTGTTGAGAGACAAGAGGAACTGGTTCTCTTTTCCCGAACATCTTTTCTCATTCTCTGGGGTGAAAGGGATGGCTTGGCAATGTGGTTTCAGAGTGAAGGAGAGCTGTCTACGATCACACTGAGTTAAAGATTATAAGTTGTTTCATATTGTCACATTTTAATCGTGAATTTGTCAAAGGTGGCTCCAAATGCATGCAAAGGAGACAGAGGCAGGGTGGTAAAAGATTCTATAATTACTTACAAAAAACTGAAATGAGATACTCCAAAAAAGTACCCCACTGAACCCAAGTAACTAATTCAAAAATAAAGAAATCCAGACCCCTGATGACCTTATCACACCTCATAAGAACAATCTGCTCAACAGTCCTTGATGACTATACTGAAAAAGCAAACAGTTAAAAATGGCAAATGGATTAGTTCTTTTACAGCACTGGGGTCTACTCTAGTTGAGCACTCAGCTTAATACACACATTTGCATTCACTCATACATTCATTCATGCACTTTTTCCCTATATCTAAACACTTTCTATCTAGCATTTGCACACACATTCACACTCCCAATAAAAAAACTCAGGGTTCAATATTTTACCCAAGGATAGTTTGGCATTCCAGACTGGAGTCGCCAGGAATTAACCCACCAACCTCCTGATTAGTATATGACCTGCTCAACCGCCTGAGCAACAGCCACCCTGGAAGAAGCACTTGGCTGGTGTTTTTATGAATTTTCCTGTTCCTTTTAATGAACAAGCCTTTTGTTGCCACCTTATTGTCCAGCAAGTAGTTTATCTTATGAGTCAGCTGTGGTTTATCCACAAGCATGCAGCTTAAAGCCTGGCAAGATGGATGCTCTCATTACAGTTATCTTGCAAATCTTGCAAGAATCCTGTGGCTTTGCAAGTTCTAAACACTATCCCACCCAAATACCAGGGGTATGGTCATGGTACTCAGATTAATGTTGAAGTCAGTTCAATTTGTAGATGATTTGGTGTGATCTTGGCTCTTTTGGTTCTTAGAAACAGGTGTTGGGTTGGTTATCAAAATATCGATGCAGTTAAACCAGCTCAGAAGCAAGTTTATTTAGAGTAAACAAAATGAACTGCAGAATTCTTGTGGGCAGACGTGGTTGCAATCATTGCATTAATAAAATGAGCACTTCAAGTGGAGAGTATATTTTTTATCCTTTAGCCACGAGGTTGTTTTTGTACAGTAGCAAAACCATTTGTGTGTGTGTGTGTGTGTGTGTATCGCACATTGGTGGTTTTGCGTATGTGTACTTTGATCTGTGTGTAGACTGGTGTGTGTGAACTGAAATCTGTGTGCATATTCAATGCTTTCTAAAGCCTTGCAATCATTGTTTGTTGTGATTTGGAGCTGTATTATAAGTTTATTCTTCTTTCTGCTCCTTTTCATTCATGATTTTTTTTTTGGTTGTTATAAGAATTATTTGATTGAATGAAATAAAATAAATACAAATAAATATGAAATACAAATAAAATTTGATTGAAGCGGAATTGAAGTAAAATAAACTGTTTTGTCCGAATTTAGAACTAGAAAATTTGAGGTCATCCAGACCTTTATGTCTTTAAGACATGCCTGTAGTTCAACTCATTGTCTGGCTTCATGGATAAATAAAGAAGGGTATCATCTGCATAGAAATGAAAATGCATGCAGTATTTTCTAATAATATTACCTAAAAGAAGACCAATAATATAAATCATTGGTCCCAGAACAGAACCTAACTTTAGTGTACGTAGAAGACTTCTAATTTACATGCACAAATTTACTCTATCAGATAGACATGATTCAAGCCACTGCAGTGCAGTTCCCTTAATACTCATGGTGTGTTCTAATCATTGGAGTATTGTCTCAGTGTTGCCGGCTCTGGTCCCAGGAGTACAATCGACTGTGGTCACTGGACTCTCTAGCTTCATGTTACTAAGAATAAAATCGGCAATAACCAGAGTGGGGAAAATCCACTGGAAATGTGACTGGGTTGGTGGTACCAGTGTACCAGTGTACTACACTTCCTCCTCACACTGACCCAGCATCATTTCTTGGCTGCGCACAAGGATCTGCTAGTTGTAGTATTATATATGACTGTGTGCAGCCGGATTTCCAATTCACTGAGCCTGGTCTCTCAAGCCAGGGAATAACTAAACATTTGACATACTAAGTGGGAAAGTGCAGATGAGACAGCTGGAGAACTGCAGGGCATACCGCGTGTGACACAATAAGTAAATACTAAGAATATGATTTGCATGTGGTTTAAGAGAACGTGTGCTCCAATAACACACATATAGGTTATAGTATGAAATAAGTTGCTACGAAAAAGTTTGTAATTGACTGAGCAACACAGGATAAGCTAATCGAAACACCACTGTGCATTTTAACAAAAGTAATAGGATACGATATTAAGAGCCAACACTAAGTGAGAGCCAAACTTAATTCAGGTCAATTCAATTCAATGGTATTTATACAGTGCCAATTCACAACAGTCGCCTCAAGGTATTGCAGGTAAAGACCCAACAATACTGCAGAGAAAATCCAACAATCAAAACGCCCCCTATGAGCAGCACTTGGTAACGGTGGGAAGGAAAAACTCCCTTTTAACAGGAAGAACCGTCCTTTTGAGTTTTAAGCCTGATCTTAAAAATAGAGAGGATCTCCTGAATCCAAACTGGGAGCTGGTTCCACAGAAGAGGGGCCTGAAAACTGAATGCGCTGCCTCCCATTCTACTCTTACAGTAATTGCTCTTACGGTACTCTCAAGTAAGCCAGCAGTCTGAGAGTGAAGTGCGCTATTGCGTGATATGGTACTATGAGGTCTTTAAGACAAGCTGGGGCCTGATTGTTCAAAGTCTTGTACTGTATGTAAGAAGAAGGATTTTGGAAACATACCAGTGGGGTGTGACTGGGGCTTACCATATTTGGAGGCAAAAGTGTCTGTAAACAATGATTTCTGTATGTGATATGACGCATACAGAAATAATGTCCAGTTAGCTCCGAAAAAAAGCCAACACTGCAGCATTAGTGGCTATTAGTGGCTCAGAAGATGAAGTTCACCCTTCATCACACCCTTAAGCTGGTGGTTCTCAGCGGTGATTCCTGTTCGGTTTGAAAGAACTGTGAAGATGTATTTCTCTAACAATTAATAGATCAGCAGAAAAAAAATGTACTTTAATTTTCTTACTATGTCTCCTCCTCTGTTTCTCACTCCCCCCCCCCCTCCCTTTTTTTGTGAGTCCTTGACTTTAATGTTCCTTCCTTGCGTATTACTTGTAATGGAACCTGGTTTCTCTTTCACATTTTATGCTTTGTTTTCTGGGACGCAGCAGACCATTTAAGCTGGTCTGGACTGTAGCAGCTTACTGGAGAGTAATTGGCAAACACGGGTCCAGGATGACGTTCTCGCTCTGGCAACGTAAACATGAAACCAATAAAGTGGGAGGATGTTCTCACATGTTTTCAGTAGCACATGCAGGTTTGTTCGGATTTTTTTCTGTCAAAGGAAACTGAACAGGTGAAAGCAATCCAAGCTGAGAAAGTCATCAGCTGATGCGGAGCGCCAAATTGCCCTGTGTCTTTGTTGTTGAGTTACTTTTTCTCCTGTCTTACGCAGAAAATCGGACCATGTTGTCTGCTATTAAAAAAAAGCTGTTAGTACAGTATGACCAGTGATGGGGAAGAAGAAATGGCATGTCACCTATGGAGCTGGAGATTAATGGCAGTTTAAAATGCTTCTGAAAAATCTCAGCAGAGGACACTTGGACTATGATTTGATCAAGGCGCAACGAGTGCATTCCTGTGTCCAACACCTTGGATTACAGCCCTCAGGATCATTAGCAGGGTGACTGGAGGAGTATTTGAGTTTGAAATCCATTCATCTGCTTTTCTCATATTGATTTGTGGTGGCTGCTTCCCTGCCCCACCTCACCCTCTTCACTCTTCTTCTTTTTCAACAGCAGAATGCTGATCAGTAACAGTACAGGAAACAATATAGCAGTTCTCAGAGGCACTCTGTAAGCTACCCCAAATCATCTCTTCGCTCTACTTCTGTGGCAACAAAACTTCACACCCACCCACACACACACACAGAAAAAGGCATTACCATTCATCTGCTTCAACACATCAGTAGCAGTCAGCTGCCATGTGCTTCAGTGTAGCCATTTTCAGCCATCTCCAAGAGCAAAACACAGACTCAGTCCAAGTAATGAGACTGTAAATGGAGGTGCCTGGTTTCTCTTCCCTCTGCATTCACCTCCTCTTAAACACAGTCCTTCTCTAATACTTCAGAATGATGATAGTAGCACTTTCTGCCTTCTGTTGGCCCCGTGGTACAAATGCTTTACCAGTATGTCACAGTAAAAACACAAATACTATTTGACCGGCTAGTACATGAGGTGCAGGCGCTCCAGGACTACAAATACTTGTGTCACTGCGTACCTTCGCCTTTAAAATCCGCTGTGAATTGTATGCTGGAAACTGTATAAGGAGGAGACCCAGATGTCACAAAACAAGTGTTTACAGAAGTTGACCTTGATGAACACGAACATTTAGAATCCCATCCCGTCTAACAGGGTGTATATAACCTCTGATAATATCGTAACATAAGTCAAAACATGAATAATTTATAAACAGTGAAGTGATGCGGAATAATCATTATTTTTTTGTTTATTTTCAATTTACATGTTAATATGCGGCATTTGCTTCCATTATTGCCTTCTGCAAATGCTCCTGTTGCCATCATTACACTCTAAGCCTCCCTCGTCTTTGCCCTTTATTTTCAAACTGCTCTATAAATTACGGTGATCACTTTAGTAAGGAGAACTCAGCAATTTTATGCTGCTATATTTTGTTGTTTATTGCTTCTCTTTGCTCCTGATTTTACTGACAAATGAAACAGCCCACATATGGTATGGTAAATTTATTAGCGCAGTGAAAGGAGACGACCAGTAGGAGAAATAACTGCCAGCTGCAGGGCAGTTTCCCCGCTGGTTACGGAAAATGAGCCTCAGCTGAGCTGCAGGCGTGATTCTGTGCAGACGTCTCACCGTGACACATCCTGCTGCTGCTCGTGATGATGGGACACTGGGCCCTTATGGGCCTGTCAGCTCAGATGTGCTACTCCCTCCTGTAGGTCACCCCCAGGCAGCAGCAGCTGCCTCATCTGCTCCTCACCCACCTTATCCCTGCAACAGTGGCCCTGAACACCAGCCAAGCAAACCCAGTCCTCCCGGTCAGATGCTCCCACATCTGCCTACTGCCTTGGGCAGGGCACTCCTTTACAACTGTCACACCTCACAGGAGACAATTGCTACCACAAAGCTATTGCTAATCAAAATCCCATTACTGATTTTCTTTTTTTTTTGCTTTTGATTTCCCCAAAGTCTCTCTGAGAGTTGTCAGCAGCTAAGACTGATAAGGTGTGGCAGAAAGGCGCTGGCAGCAGGTGATGAATCAAGGGGATGTATGAGCCAGAGTGAGCAGTAATTTTATTAATTGCAGCTCAAGATGGATTGCCCGCCTCTCATTCTACCACAAAAATAAATGTCTGCTCCATAAACAAGTATTACAAACCACAGAAGTAAGGTGATGGGGTTGTTAAAATCGTGCTCTCTTCCCCTGTGTCTAATGAGCAAAAAAAAAAAAAGTGTTGTGATTCTCAGAGGAATTATGGGCCTTGGTGAAACTGCAGTGAGGCGTCGGAACTGATTCTTAAGCTTCAGCTTTGGCATTCCTCTCTCATTTAATGCGTCTCTTTATACATTCAATCTGTCAGCATATGCAGACCTCTTCATTCGTCTCTCCCTTCAAAAATTGAATGCATTATTCCATCATCTCTCTGTTCCTCGAGGATCGGCAGCAAGATTACAACTGTAAGTATTCTGCCAAAGCACGGGGCTCATACATCCACAGCAGGGAGCTTCCAGCTGCACTTTTTCTCTGTTTTACAACTTCATGCATTTAAATGACTGTCTACTTTTGTCCTAAAATCTGTCTTCCTGACAGGTGCAAATGTCATAAACACAAATACTTTGGGACTGTTACTAGAAGGTACAGCTATCATTAGATTTCCCAGAGGTGTTTTGCACTGGATTGGCTCCCAGGAGAATAAGCATGGTTGTTACACAGAGTGTGACTGACCGGTCAGCTCTTGGCAGGCGCAATAGGTGCAAAGGGAATGAAGGAAAAAAGATTTGTTCCAAGTGTGCAAAATTGTAAACAACATTATTCTAAGTGGAAAATAGCTACTTTGTTGCTGTTGAATAAGGAGACTTCTAATTTGCTGGCCTGAGAAAGTGCAAAATAAAGTCAATATTATATTGCTATTATAGTCTATTATCCTTGGAGCCTAATCTCTAGCCATCCACCAATGTCAACCACTACTTGTCTATCAGAGAGTGCCTGTGGATCAGTATCGGTGGATGTATGGTTTGATGTACCGAAACACTTAAGTGTGACAAACATGCAAAAAAACAGGAAATGAGGAAGGGGGCAAACACTTTTTCACTGTATGCGCGCTCACAAAAAAGGGGCATTTCACACGTCATACCCAAGATGATCTCCGATCAGAGATGTTTTAAGATGATGCTGATGGTGATAACAACAGAGACCTGTATTAAACCACGATTTGTTCTTATCTAGGTAATTTCAGGGTTAACCCTGGGTTTTACGTATTATGAAGGGGCGGTTCACTTCTTACCAGGTTACATTGCCAAGGTAGTGTAAGCTGCAGACCTAACCAGCACTGGAGTTCAAGATTAGAAGAACAGATATAAAACCACTGCCTACTAACGGATCAGTTCTCTGAAATAGAAACTGATTGGCGAGTAGTTGCAAGGTTTTCGGCGCAGCTCTGTATACCATTCACCACCAATTTCACTAGTGATTGCCTGCAATCACCAGCAATGACTTGCTAGATGGTTGTGGAATACACATTTTTCCTAGGGGGTCATTAACTGGTCTTTTGACCTGCATGACTGAAGTTGTAGCAATCATTATTAAAGGCATCTAGCAACCTCCAACAACCACTTACCAACCTGTTGGGAATATTTAACCAGTGAGGTGTGGCTGAGGCTTGAAGTCAGCTCTTTTGACAGCTTTCATTTCTGGCTTCAAATAGGCTGAACTTCATTAATATAGCAGGCCCTTTTTCCAACTGGTAGGTTCTCTATAATATGGCCGTGACTAAGACACATATTCATAAGTGATTTTTACACTGTGTTACAGCACAGTGCTTTGCTATTAGAGAGACTCACACTCTGCTCTTTTGGCTGTAGCAGTTATGTTTCAGTCTGTATTCTGTGTTTAACCTCATCATATTTTTCAGATATTAATGTTTTAATAGCTAATATTCCAATATTAAAGTTTTTCTGAAATCAGCAACTCTGCAGCCAGTCAACTTACCCATGATTTTAACTAGTCAGAGACTGCCAACCCCATACCTTTTCTTGTAAACACACGTGTGGCTAGGCTAGATTGATAAACCCTAATTTATTCATGTTCATAAAGCAGCTTGTATTAACAATGAAAACATTTCAGTATGACTGTAAATATAATTTTGGTGAAAATGGAAACTCATGTGAGAGAACCAGTTTGATACCATCAGGGTGATGAGATCTGTGACAGTCATCCCTGTGCCAAAAGAATCAGCCATCAGGTCTCTCAGTGACTTCTGGCCAGTGGCCCTCAAACCGGTGGTGATGAAGTGCTTCGAGCAACTCATCATGGGTCACTTGAAGAACAGCACCATGAGAACCACAGAGTGTGTGCATGGGGGAGCGGGTCTCCTCCAGAATCACCCTGAACACCGGCACACCACAGGGCTGTGTGTTGAGCCCATTTCTCTTCTCCCTCTTTGCACAAGACTGTAAAACTCACCCACAACACCAAGACCATCATAAAGTCTGCTTTCACTGTAAATACCAGATCACTCAGCTCTCCCTTTTTATACTTTTTCCTCACAAGATTATTGACATCGCCTGCTTGTTTGTGTGCCCCCCTACACACAGAGTATGTGAGTAGACAACAGTCACTGTTTAGCCAAATGTTCGATAACCCACATCAAAATAAGCTCTGCACTTAACTCCTGTCCCTCCAGCAATGCAATCGGCAAGTTTGAAGAAGACAAGCTTCAAACTTCCCTCTATGGCAAAGTGTTTCGACATAGAAGGAAAAGGTAGGAAACACTGAGGGAATATAATCAACACAACAGCAATTCAAGTTAAATGATCAAGACTAATACACTAAACCATAAGCAAGCCAAGAAACAAAATGAAGACATTTATCAATAATAAACAGAACTTGAAAGACCAAAAACTTGGTAAAAGACTTAAAATCATGACAAGTGGCTTCAACTCCTAGTGTTCACAATACTTTCAGCACTGTCTCCAACACAAAAAATCTCAGACTATGTCTATCAGTTTTTTGTTTTTTAAAATTTTGGAATCATTATTATCAATAGCCCCTGATGTCAGATTGGTTATACAACAATTAATATTTATTTCTATTATCAAAAAAGAGCTTGGTAGCATGGTGACATGGTGGTTAGCACTGTTGCCTCACAGCTAGAAGTTCTGGGTTTGAATCCACCTTGGCCCGTCCACTAGAGGCTCACTCCAATCGAATAGAATAGAATAGAATAGAATGCCTTTATTGTCACTATACAGGATGTACAATGAGATTGGAGGGCCACTCCTGATCAAGGACATAAAAAGAATCGCAACTTAATCCCATAATGACCCATGCTAAAAAACAAAATAAAAATTAAAAAAAACCTCATCTCCACTGACTGGATTCACTATTACACAATACTACACAATAGTAGACAACACAGCTGTGTTTGCAATGTTGTTCGTTCTAGAACCTTAAACAATGTAGATGAAGTAAATGTCTAAAACCTTAATGATATTGCTAAAAGATGCTCTTTGTACCCTTTGCTGAAACTTTACTGTCTGTAATCTGCTTTTTATGTTTGTTCGTTTTTAATATTACTAGGAATGTGGTACAGAAACTGCAAGACGGTTAATGAAAGCCTTCATCAGAGGTGGGAAAATTACTGCTGCAGCCAAGGACTTTGCAGAATGGAGGAAGGAGAGCCATCAGTTTGTCTCTCCTGGGCCCCGGTCATGGGGCTATCATGCATGTCAGGAGCTCCAGTCTTTAATCACAGAAGAGATGCTCTCCTACTTTTCCTTCAGTCACCTCATCACTTACCCTCAGATCATCCAACCAATCTGCCAGCTTCCTGTCCAACCGGCTGCTGAGTCAGCTAACAAATGGGCGTCTGACGATTTGCCCGCTGGACCCTCTGTGATTACACAAGTGTCAGTGCCAGACCTGCAGCCACCGCACTCATGGGGTATCAGCACAAATTTACTATACAAGTGTGTGACAGAGAGTGTGCTGAACTCTAAATGTGTATGTTATAGTTTGTAAAGACTTGGTTTGTGGGGGATACATTAAAAAATTAATCTGAGAAATTGTGTGATCAATTCAGTCTGACAGAACCGATTTATCCTGAACTTTTGCTTTACAACATCAGCTTTACTGAGGTTTTATTCTGAGAATGTTCTAAGCTTGCAGTGAGGTTTGTTGAAATCTACATTTTAATCGTAGACAGTGGATGTACCCACTATGATAACATCCATTGGTCCATTGGTAATTACCCCTAAAAACATTGTTCTCTTCAGAATTAACATTGTAAAATGAAAAATGATTTGTGGAAGATGCCATTATACGATAAAAATCCGTCTTTTACAAAGGAACCTTTTGAAAAAAGAGTTGGAAGTATAGCATTCCTAATTCCTGATGTGAAACGAAGTGTGACACAAACCTTTATGGAAGCTACAGAAGGTGCTTCTTGTCGAGTTACTATACTACTTCAAGAATGTCTAGTTTGGGCATTCTTTTCAAATGATGACGTTTGCATTACGCTAAGCCCCCATAGTGTGAAATGATAATGGCATTAAAATACAACTATTGTCAATACAGTATTCATATACTTTGTCAATACAGTATTTATCAATATTACTGTAAATAATACTGCGGATCTAGATTATTTTAATTCTGTTAATGTGTGTAGATACCCTCCATTAGGTTCATCCATCTGAAAACCCATCAACTATAACCCAGTATGGAAAAATTACAAGTAGGTCTGTTTTGGTAGCCATCCATCCATCCATGATACACATAGAATGATGTGCCTGTTTATCCATTTATCTTTCATGAAATGATAATAAATCAACAAAACCTTTCTGGGGTAATTTCTTTTTTACTCATGGCTAGATGAAAGATGGACAGATAGATATGCATCTATGTACCGACAGTATCCACCTAACATATGGTAAAGAATGAACTGTAACATGTTACAACAAGTCTTCTGTCTGTTACAGATGACCTGCTGATGTCATAAATTAAAGGGTTTCATATTGACCACAATTGGAAAATAAGGTCCTGGAAACAAACATGGAATGTATATTAGCAACAGAGATGTACCAGTAAAATAAAAAACAACTCAATATTTAGTTTATTTCTTACTTCTTGCTTCTTTTGTATTGTTTTGTTTTTTATTGTTAATTTGTACTTTGTTTGTTTATTTGTGTTTCGTTTTACTTCCTTCCCTACCTCTTTGTCGCAGCTTTCTCCACTTCCCTCATTGCCTTGTGTGTCTAAGTTATTGTAGGGTCTTCTTTACCGACAATGCAAAGCACCTTGAGGTGACTTGTGGTGATTTGGTGCTATACAAATTAAACTGAATTGAAGTAAGTAGCATTAGTTAGCCTGTGTTTCCTTGTTGTGTTATACAGTTAAACCTGCCTGCCTGTTTCCTCATCTGAATTTAAAATCCTTCTTCTCACATACAAGGTCTTCAATAATCAGGCCCCATCTTATCTTAAAGACCTCATAACAACATACCACCCCAGTAGAGCACTTCGCTCTCAGACTGCTGGATTACTTGTAGTTCCTAGGATACTTCAGAGTAGAATGGGAGGCAGAGCCTTCAGTTCTTCTGTGGAACCAGCTCCCAGTTTGGATTCAGGAGACAGACACCCTCTCTGTTTTTAAGATTAGGCTTAAAACCTTCCTTTATGATAGAGCTTATAGTTAGGGCTGGATCAGGTGATCCTGAACCATCCCTTAGTTA
>VUQK01008479.1:53185-76329 GCA_015106715.1 Bujurquina vittata | reverse complement strand
TGTTTTTTTTGTTTTGTCTTTGGTGGTCAACATAGTTTTTTGGGTTTTGCTTTTTTTTTGGGGGGGGGGGTCTTTGTACAGATGAAATCAAAGATTAATTATTGATGATTATTATTATATTATTAATAAAACCTTCACTTTAATTACATCTTGATTATTTCAGTTTAAATTGACTGTGGTGGTGTACAGAGGCAGACTAAAAAAGAAAACATATGTCCTTCTCCAAAACCTTATAGACCTAACTATATATGCAGGTCTGAAAATGTCCGTGGTGCCACCAAAAACTGTGCTTACAATTATAGCACTGACTTTTTTTTATCAGCCAAATGTTTTTTTTAATAAACTGGAAACAATGTAAATGTTTTTTGTTTTTGTTTTTCAGTACAGATAATTGGCATAAGGACTTTATGTCAATGGAGCTGCAGTTCTACAGTGAGTTTACAGCTTTACTGAATCTAATGTTTATACTTTATAACTGAACCTATATTCTGTGCTCCATCTCATTTTTCTTTTCATTTTTTCTCAGTCTCTTAGTCACTGCCTCTTTTTTTCACATTCAGCTGTCACGAACATTCTTGATGTAACCATAAACATAACTGAAAAGTACAGCTTTTCTCTTCTTCTTCTTCTTCTTCAGTTTTGAGATCACAGTTGGGCTGTGGCTCTGCTGGTGAATAGAGGTTCACAAAGGGAGGAAGGGAAGGACTGTGTGGGGAGTGGGGGTTTGATCTCTCCCCACATTAAGTGATGGACATTGGATCAATATCGACATTGACACAGCAGCTGTCCTGCTCCTATCAGTGCTTTGTCATAATTGCAGAGCTCAGGTTTAAAGGACGAAGTCATTTCCATTAACATTATTTTTTTTCAGTCTGAAAAGTCTGGCCTCTGATACTGACAGAGCTGCTCCCATCAATACAACTGGCTTTTATTGATAAGGGTGCAGCTAATAACGTTAGCATTGCTCAGTGTTATGGGTGTTGGGCTCATATCATACAGAAAATGGCTGTGAAGAATCTGTTCATGACATTATCATTACAAACTGTGCAGTATTAGGATCATTCAACTTGATACTGACCTACTTTGTAGCAAAAAAAAAAAAAGTGTGACTTGTAGGTTTCTTGCTTCTATAATAACAAAGTATGCAAATTCAGCTTAAAGGTTAATCACTGACTTTGAAAACTTATCAAATAAGACATCAGTATCTTACCTATATCTACTAATTTTTCCTGGGGCCCCCCTTCGCTCTTACTTGTATTTCTTATATTTTCTAAAAGTAGAATGGGAGCCTACAGCTATCAGATCGCTCTCCTGTGGAACCAGCTCCCAGTTTAGATTCAGGAGAGAGCGATACCCCCACTATGTTGAAGTTTAGACTTAAAACATTCATCTTTGGGACAATAAAGGCTGTTTCTTCTTCTTCTTCTTCTTTGGTGAAGCTTATATTTAGGGCTGGATCAGGTGACATGAACCCTCTCTTAGTTATCTCTAGGCTCAGGCTGCTAGGGGGGCTTCCCATGATGCACTTGTTTTCACCTTATTTCGTCATGGCTGCATTAATATGTCACTATTGCATATAACTTTTGTCTTCTCTCTCGCAGAATGTGTGTTTCATCCTTTTCTCTTTCTCTCTGTGCTCTCATTTGATCTCCTATTTCTGCCCAATTGTTCTTGATCTTTTTTCCCCTTTTGTTGTCCATTTTAAGGCGTATTTTACAGTCTACCTGATTGTTTTCTTTTTATAAGCTTTTCATCCTGAGTACACTTGTTCCAGACAGCTGACCAGTCCCTTTTGCCACACTTTGTGTTGGATCCCTTCCATTGTTTTTAGTGGAAGTTTGCAAACACTCATGCAACTACAGATTATTTTGGAGATTTAAATTTGTGTGTGCATTTGTTTTGGAGATGCAAATGACCCCCCACACACCTGATGTATATTTCATGAAGATATTTGTGACTTGTTCAAAGTTAATTCGATTATTTGAAAGGCCCACGGGCATTTTAAATGTGATTACTAATTTAATTAATGAATTCATTCATGCATTTAAATAAAAAAAAAAAAAGCTGTAAGGGGGGGTTGCAGCAGCAGGTTGCAAGAGCGGTGTAGTGTCTGTGTCTTGCAGCTAGATGGCGCTGCACCACACGCTGCAAGCAGACCCCCACGGACGTGATTAATTGGTCGTACCGTCCATCCCCCGGCCGGAGGAGGGAGGCTGCCCTCCTGCACCTCTGCGTAGGGAGTCCTCGTCAGTAGCAGAACAGCTCATGTGGAGGAGACAGCGAGGAGAGACCAGCTAGCATGCGCGGACAATTCACGTAAATGGCGCGTTTTAAAAGGAGTTTATACCAGCGTCTGCTGCTTGTAGTTTTTCTCCCAATCTCAGGTAAGTGGCGCTGTGACTTTTACGCATTTTAAGCTGTTAGTGAACACGCACGAAGTTTGGTACATCAAATGTTTGACTGTCCGGGTGTGATACATGTGAGGTAGTCTGCGGACCTTAACAGGAGCTCACATCTTTGGTTTCACGGTTCTATCAGCCTCCGCGAATAAAATTAGTCGTTTTTATTTAAATATTTGCTAATAATATAATTTTAAAAGACAAAAAATGAGCATAAATATGTCTTGTTTTAGCTCTTTCAACAGTCAATTCACCTGGTTAAGTGTAATCCGTAGCTATAAACTGTGTTATTAATGAAATTAAAACTGGCACACGTTTGAGCGTCTGAATATACTTTAAAAGTACATCATAAATATTAGTCTGGGGGTCTGCTAACCAGGAGTTGAGCTGAAATCAAAGATCAGCCATAAAAACCAGTCACCAATACAAAATCAAGAGATTTCTTAAGCACAGAGTTGGTGCAAGAGTAATATTAAAGAGAAGATGCAGGCTTTATGCATGGTGTGTAATGTAAATATAGTTGGAGGTTGTCCTGTTAATGCTCTAAAGTGGTGCAGAAGACCTCAGGCTGGAGCATTGGACCGTAGACCCCCTGCTGGCAGGCCTACAGGCCTTTTAAAATGTGATATTCCCCTTAGTGGCTGCTGTAAACTGGTTTCACAGACACTCCTAGAAAATATCAAACCACAGCCTTTATTATTTGTAGCAACAGGCTGGTTAAGACCTTCACCTTAAGGTTTTTAACTGGTGTGTACACACTTTTAAGTTCTTTAAATCATAACCACCTTACCAACTCTCTTCTTTGTCTCTCTGCCTACAGGTGTGTTGTGCTTTAGTGAGTTATTTTTCATCAAGGAGCCCCTCGATGTCACTGTCATGCGGAAAGAAGCAGCTATTTTGGACTGTCAGGCACGTGGAGAAGCGCCCATTGATGTCAGATGGCTCAAGAATGGAGTAAAAGTCACAGAGAACGAACGGGTGTACCTGCTCTCCAATGGCTCCCTTTTTATTTCAGAGGTGGAGAGCAGAAGAGGAGACAAATCAGACGAAGGGTTTTATCAGTGCCTTGCTCAGAACAAGTACGGAGCAATCCTGAGCCAGAAAGCCCGCCTTACAATCGCAAGTGAGTATCAGGGACATGTGATGACCAACTCCAATATAAGTTATGCAAACTGGCAGTATTTGCTGTTATATATTTATTTATTTTTCAATTTTGCTGCTCAGTCTTGCATTCAGGGCAGCATTGGCGGTAGTAGGAAGAGGGGTAAAGTCTTCAAAGTTGGAACTTAAAAGGGATGCTGCTTGGAAATGGGGAAAATGCCCATTGGTGTGTTAATGAAGGAGCAGGACATTTGAAAGGTTAGGAGCAGTGTGGGGTGCTGGCTGTCCAATGCGAAAGAGCAGATGACCCCTATTCACTGGCCCTAGCTTTCATGTTATTGCACCCTGATGGCTTGAGGAATTGTTCTTTTTGAATGCTTTCCCCTCCAGTCCTGTGTGAGTTGGCCTCGTATTTTCAGGGGGAGGCAGGGGTGGCTTCAGACTGAGTTGGTCTTTTGGCACCTCATATCTTCTGCTGCTCACAGGCCCTGCATCTTGCTGGCTGGCTGTGCCACTTTGTAAAATGTATGCAAATCTTTTTTTTCCTCCTCCTGTCAGTACATTTTTAGTTGCTTTCAATAAATTAATTACCAGAAATGCACTGTATTTTTTTTATTGCAGTGCTAGAAGGGAGGAAGGGATTTTACACTTTTTTGTGTGTGTGTGTGTGGGGGGGGGGGGCAGAAAAAATTTCTATGCAGAAAAAACCCTGCAATTGGTGTGTGTTACATAACACTTGTTGTGGGGTTTTAAAAAGTCAGGTAATTATTCTGGAGCAATTCTTAACTACAAGAAGTGATCTCTGATAGAGCTCCCAGTCATTATACATTTTCTGTTGCTTAAAGTATAGTTTGATTAATTGTTTGAGTGGATTAGTTTGCTTTATAGCTCAAACTTAAGAGGTGATAAAGGCTGCCTGTAAGCTTTACTAGTTTGTTTTAAAACAGCACTTAGACCTGCTGGAAGGTCTATCTGGAAGCTCATAAAATTTTCACATACCTGAGAAATGCTCAGTTGAAGGACACAGAGGTAGCAGTGGGGGTTGTTGTAAGTGGTGCACACACACACACACACACAAATGTGAATTGCTGCTTTCCCAGTACTGCGGCTTTACCCCGAGTGTCTAAATGACCAAACTTTATTGCAGGCCTTAGCAGGTCCGTAGGGATCGGAGGCTTAACACAATTGTCTTCTGCCTCACTGCCCCGGTGAAAGAGTATAAAGCTTTTCACTCTCTTTTTGTCCACATTACCTCCCATGCTCACAAAAGAAAAAGGCATTCATTGTGGGCAAAAGTGGACAGAGCTGCTGGAGGTGGTCACCACAGAAAAGCTAATTACACTGCTTGTAAAAGTAAAATATTAGTAAATCTGCATTTTGATTAATTATTATATGGCCTGCTCCTTTGCATGGGGGTCTGTTCATTGATGTGTGTGCGTGTTGTTTTTTTTTTTTTTCTTTCTTTTTGGGTGGGGGTCTTTGTGTGTTTGTCAGCTGATTTCTGCCACTTTATACATAGTTGAAGTTATACTCCTTGGGAGCTTTTTAAAACTTTGACATGTCTGTAGATGTGTTTGTTGTTGGTTGGGAAATATGGTAGTGAATATGGTAGTGATGGAGGGTAACTTGGATCCTGAAGCATAAAGGTGAGAAGGGATTTGGCCTTGATGAAAAGGAATGTGACACCTGAGCCTCATCGTGTGAGTTTTGTCAACAGACTTCAGATTGATGGGGATTTCAGTACAGAGAATGTCTCTTGAGTTCCTTCCTTTTTTTTGGCCCCCAGCAAATTATGTGACTACAAATGCATACTGCATAAAAACAGGAAGATTTCTGATCAACATTTACAGGTCTGGGTTATTTGTAGCTCCCATATTGATGTGATTTGGGCACTGTCTGCTGGTGAAATTTACCTAGAGATGCTCAGTTCATTTATTCTATGAATAAACTTAGTAAACACCCCTTGAAATCATACACTGTGTATAAAAGATTCACAAAGCTACTGTGATGTTATTTGCTGGTTTCTGGACTCCACATTTTAATCATTGATAAGTAATAGACTAATAAAAAAATGAAATTTCACCCACCAAAACTAAAGCACAAGCTTGTTGGATGGAAATTGGAAGCCACAGTGTGTGCCAGATAACTCCATTAAAAATGCTCCAGATGGAAGAAGCACAGTGAAGAAGTCTAGTTCAGTGACTCCAGTTAGCAGAGGTGAGCCATAGCAGAAACCAATGGGCTACGGTTGCCTGTGTATGGAGACTTGTCAATCAAAGTTGTGAAACCTCTAATTCCACAATCCAGGTGGATAATTTATAGCTGTAAATATGTTTTTTAAAGCTGTAAATTTGGAGATTTTAACATGGAGGTTCATGGGGACTGGCTTATGTAAGTCAGCCTGAAGTGGCCACTACAGGAACTGCAATTTCTTTTTTTTTTTCTTTTTTCTCTTTGAACTTGTTTCATTTTTCAGCACTGGAGGTTGACGTTAATTAGAGCTGAGGACTATGTTTGTGTTAGGAAGCGTATTTTGTAGCTATTTTCACACATACACCATAGCCTTAAACTGGTTTATATAAATTATCTGACAGAGCTGTGCAGTAGGTCAAAAGGCTGACTTTTTCTTTAAAAAACACTCTGCAGTGAAGTAGACTTCACCAAAGTACTTCCTCCTAAAGTGCTTCTCGCTAGCTCAGTAAATCCACAGACATATGCACCGACATATTACAGCAATGGGTCCACCTGCTCAATGAGGCGTCTAAATGTCCGCCGGCTACATCGCGAACACATAAAAACGACTCACTTCCGTTATTAAGGTCATGTGACTTACGGTGCAACCCAACAGCCAGGTGGTCTCTTGGTGGTCCGGGCGATGCCAAAGCGTAAGAATGGACGCAGTACGAAGACACAAAACACTGCGACAGAGGAGGATTTCAAGTTTCCAGAACTCTCTGACGTCACTGGAAAAACTTACTACATTTGTCGCTAGGGGGAAAAAGCCTAGCAACAAACTAAGATGGCAACACTACATGACCCACGTGAGCTTAATCCGCTGCCTGGTGGGGTGACGTATCCACGCCATGAAATTAGCATATCATGATATAATTTATTTTCCTGGGCAAGATTTTTTTACCGGTATTATCCTGAATGATATGATATGGCCCAGCCCTAGTTTGACGCTGATTATTTCCTGCTATGTGCTAAATGTCAGGATGGTCAACTGTGGAAAATATTTTGATCAAACAGCCAAAAATGGCAGGAAAAAATGTGTAGATTTCGGGTAAGTCAGGTAACAAAGACTGTGTGGACCAGTTGTTCTTATATGTAGTCAGCCACCAAAGAAAGCCCTGATAATGGTATCCTGGGGTATTGGTTTGTTGAGCTGTTTTGTGGTTATAAGAAAACAAATTTTCACAAGTGAAGCTGTCACTGTTTAAGAAATATTGACATGAATTTTTACTCTGAGTTAGTCTTCATTTTGTCTTCAAGCGTTAAAGGAGGTATTTAAAGGAGCTGCTGCAGTTGACGTACAAGGTTTATTTTGCCTCACTGGTGTGTCCACAGGCTGGCGGGTCAGGACTGTGGCATTATTCTAAGTTGCTAAGGAATGCATCTAACTTGCACTGGCTTGGCACATTTTGAAGCCCCAATAAGGCGAAAGCAAACCTTACATGGTGTGAACTGCAATGTGAGTGAAGGAAATGCCCTTAAGTGAGACAACTCAAAGCCTGGAATCTTGTTTTTCTCCTCTGCTGGTTACAAAAGGTTACCATGGTTCCCCTGAACACCGGGCCCAAAGGTCAAAGGTTTCTTTAAACTGTGAGGGGCCTTGAGATACCAAGTGGGCCTAAAATCTGTCCTGTAGTAGTTCTGGATGCTCATCTGATTTTGATCAGTTTCCTTAATAATCATGATGGGCACCTACCTCATCTACTTTGTTTCATGCCACAACAAAGGGTGAAACTGTAAAAAAAAAAGAAGCAGAACATGGGTATTTACAGGCTGACTTTAACTCTGTTCTCTGATAGGGAGTTTCAAGACAATGAAGCCACTGTTTGTCAGCAGAGGGTTGCTGTTGAGTGATTGGAAAACTTTGCAGCAGAGATAAGGAATTGGAGAAGGGGGATGAATGCTCTTTCCAATCCTGCTCCCCCACCACCCGTTCGGTGCTTTGAGAGGTCACACTGCTCATGGGAATAGCTCTTTGTTTAGCCAGGCCAGTGGTCACTTGACTGTCCGGCAGCCTGTGTGGAGCAGCAGCACATCTGCCATCCAGCTAGTGATTGATTTGTGGGCTTTTTCAGCTTAGCATTCTTCTTTTTTGCTTATCAACCCTCCTTCACCCTCTTTCAGAGCCTGTATTAATGCTCAGTAGGGTCAGTGAACATAGTAAAGGACTCATCACTCAATTAAATAGCAGTGCTTTCAAATAGGACTGGTAGAATTAGCTAATTTTAGCTAAAGCATGTGGTTCACTCCAGTTAACAAGAGTCAGACTCATAGGAAGAATAGATTTGGAGAATCTTCATGTTCTTGTTTACTTTTTCATAATAACATGTTAACCTGGCACACAGAAATCTTAGCAACTGTTATTATGTAGAACAGTTAAAGTGCATGTTTATTTAAAATGTGTAACATGCTTTTGTGCAGATCACTAGAAAAGTGGAGGTGCAGAATTATTCCAAGTGACAGCAGTAAAAGTATTTTTCACAGTTTATAATGACAAACAAGCAAAAGCAGATTGCCAAATGTGCCAAAGGTGCCCTTTATTGACCTTTTGTGTGGTGGGAATTGAAACCACAGCTTTTATACTAATTTTTTTGAATTATTCAGATTCTTACCTTCCCCGTCTAATTGAATGATAAAGAGAGAAAAGAAAGATTAGTGATAGTCATCTTATCTGTTCATTCTAGATGTTGTGTATTGTATAAAACAGCTGTATTGTTTTATTTTGTTGTAGCAGCAACAACTGGAGGATCTCACTGATAGAACAGAAAGGGATATTATTACAAAACATAATTTTAAAGCCTCAAAGTTGGGGGACGTGGTTTCTACTGAGTTTTCTTGGCAGCAGTAAGTAACAGGACTAGTTTGGGGTGGTCACACAGGGCTCTGCCATAGTTGGGCTCTAGCCAGGATTTGTGGAGGTCAGAGGTGAGAGGTGAGATTGCTGGGAAGGGCAGATGGTCGGAACTGCTTTGTCAAGCCTTTAGGGAATAAGGTTGAGGTATTTACTCTGTTTGATTTAGGGGAAAGGCTAAAATGCTACACCAGAAATCTTTATGTTGGTATATTTTGGTGTATAGAAGGAAATAACACCACATAAATCGCTGTGAAACGCAAATATATGATGGATGAATGAGTAAATGTACGTAATGGATTGAATTAGAAAGCTTGATTTGTTTGCCTTGATGATTTTATCCACACCTTAGATGCCTCTCGACAAACATCATCCCTCAAAGAAGAAGGGCCGCCTCCTGTTTTTCAGCTTAGAAGAGTGCACAACAAACCCTTAGTGGTTAAAGATTTTCTTCCTTCTTGTCTTAGTGGTTAATCAATAATCAATGATTGTCCCGCTGTTTGTCAATTGAGCATCACTTGAGTGAATGGAAAGGTAGAGTGGCGAGGCAAAGGATCAGAGCAGCTCATCTCTCATGCCCTGCAGTCATATCACTTCAGCACGGTAATGGCATTTTTGTAAGAGCCCGTGTTAAAACAGGAGGGGTGGGAAAGGGCCTGGGAGAAGGGGTATGAATGCCTCGCTCTGCTTCTGTCCTCGCATCAAACATCCACAGTTGAGCTGAGGAGGTAGCAGCTCGAGGCTAATTAGATTAAATGTGTCCATGGTGAAGACATCTGATCCTGACAACAGTTTGACTTTTGTCCAACAAGAATGGTATGTCAGAAATGGATGAAAACAACAGTGAAGTCTCTTGCATCATGTCTGCTTATACCATTATGATGCAAAACCCTCAAAATAGTCATAATAAAATTATGACTTAGTAATTAGAAATACAAAATAATCTTTCATTTTATCTGTGGAACCAAATTGTTACTCCATTCTTTCCTCCATAAATATCATCTTGACTTGGAGGCAAATTTGTGTCGAATGTGTAAAAGTCATAATTCATTGAATGCAGTTAGAGCTCTCCTGTTGTTTAGCACCACAGCAGCTGGCAGCATCGCTTACACCATCCATCCATCACCCCTCCCTGCATACACACCACTATTAGGGATTTCCAGGAGACTTTTCTCAAAAGCAGAGGTTATTACAGCACTGAGGTATAAGAAAAGCATGCCGATAAGGATGTTGGATATCAAAGTGTTATAGCTGGCAATGAGTCTGTCAGATATTCATGAATGCCACTGTTTGGTTTATGCTTCTTTACCCTGGGGTTTCTCTTCTTTTTCTCAAGTTTTTTGCTAGTTTTCTTTATTTGTTACCTCACTTAGAAAGTACCAACATTTCTTGCTACTTTCTCCATGCTGCATCTTCAAAAGTCTCTTGGGCTGTTTTTTGTCCTAAATCTGTGACAGACATGGTTTTAACTTGATGTCCTGCTTCCTGCTCCTTTGTGTTTCTTCTGCTGAGTGCTGATGGCTCACTGCAGCAGAAACAGCTCTGGATGTGTGCACAGAGGTTAAAGAGCACCACAGTGTGTTTGTTTATCCATTACTGAAGGGGTGATGGTTTCGTCTTAAAAGCGGGCAGGGGTTTTGCATCTTGAAAATGGTCCTACTGCATTCAGCCAAATTTAGTTTTCAATTTCAAAGTTATTTAACTAAATCATTATGGTCCATTGCAAAAATACTTTACAGTGTATTGATTTGTCCTTCTGTGCCATTGATTATTTGATTTATTTGTTATAGTAAATGTTGGCAAGTTGTGGGGATTACTGTTCTCTTTATCACAGACAGTGCAATTAATTTCTTTTAACCACCAAAGGCCCTCATGCTTCTGCTTTTTGAGTAGAGGGGGCTGTGCATGTCATTTGAGACCTTTGCGGTTCAATGGGAACAACTGTTATACAACTTTAAATGTTAGTGTAAGTGTATGCATTTAATAACATCTAAAAGGCCTTATTGTAATTCAGGTTGGGTACTATTTGCTTGCTTCTTGGCCGGTTGCTGACACTAGCTCAGTTTCAGAGAAACCCAATCCACGCAGGATGTTGCTGTTCCACTCCAATCACCACCTTCCTGCAGCATGCTAAATGTCTGCAGGCATCTCTGTTTTCTGATCTGCCTGAGATGGATGGATGTCTGAAATTCATCACAATGTATAACAACAAACATGTTTCAGTGTTATTAAAAAAAAACATTTCCTAAAATTACTAGTAAAATGAGATCATGATAATAACAAGCTTAGCAATGCTTGTGACACGTTGATGTTGTTTTTATTGAACTGAGCATATCCTTATTTAGAGTTGGGCACTATATAAAATCTTTTAATCCTGAACACTGTCTGTGCATACATAACAAGTCTAATCTGTCCCCTGGTTTGTTTTGGTGCAGGTATTGCCTCATTTTCAGTCCAGCCGACTCCTGTAGTGGCGACTGAAGGATCAGTCGCCAGGTTTTCCTGTAAAATCGTTGCACACCCACCTCCCATCATCACTTGGGAGTTCAATCGGGTCACATTACCTCTGGTCACTGAAAGGTATGGCCTCTGTTGTTTTCAGTTTAATTTCATCTTACTCATTTATGTTTTTCTTTCACAGACTTTTGAAAGAATTTCTTTAGTACCCATTCTTACACATTGTCTGAGATATATACATGTGCATATTGTAAGTGATAAACACAGCATTGTTGTTGTATATGTGTGCGTCTCTGCAATTCAGAATCACAGTCCTTCCCAGTGGCGTTCTTCAGATTCAGGGTGTGCAACGAGCTGATGCTGGAAGTTATCGCTGCATCGCCACCAATGCTGCCAGTCGCCGCCGAAGCACAGAGGCCACCCTCACTGTGACCCCAGGTGTGTTAACCAGCAAACCTTTTCAAATTTGTTGTGTTTAAGCACACAATTAAGTAGCAAAATGTTCCCCACAAAGGACAAACTGTGCTGTCTCTACATGTCCACCCAAATCCAAGTAAAGTTAATAAGTCTTTCTTTTAAGCAGGCCTGGACAGTAGTTTGTTGAAAGGCCTTGAGTTCACAACACATGCACTAAACTTGTCTTCTACTCTCTCCACAGCACCCAGACCCCAGGTTCCTCAGAGACCTCGTATCATCGCTGCACCGCAGAACATCTCGGTGTCACTGCACCAAACTGCCATCCTGGAATGCATGGCCACAGGCAATCCCCGACCCATCATTTCCTGGAGCCGAGCAGACAGCAAGCCTATTGATGTTTACAACACCAAAGTCCTGGGGAACGGCAACCTCATCATCACAGACATCAAGTCGCAACACGGAGGAGTCTATTTGTGCAGAGCCACCACTCCTGGCACACGCAACTATACCATGGTTTCAGCTAATGTCACTGTGCTAGGTAAAACACAGTATATACCACACAGGCTGTTTATGATTTGATTTTATGTTGCTCATTTAGAATTCATCATATTGCTGTCCTTTTTCTAAAGCACCACCTTCCTTGGTGGAGTGGCCCGAGAGCGTGACGCGTCCAAGAGCTGGCACTGCCCGCTTTGTTTGCCACGCTGAAGGAAATCCAACACCTCGGATCACTTGGCTCAAGAATGGAGAGAAAATTCACTCTAATGGTCGGATCAAGATGTACAACAGGTATGTTTGTCCTTGGTTTATTTGAAGAGTCATTCCTGTGATCCCAAAATCATGAGATGATATTTGAAAATTGTTGTTGGCCAGTTTAACCTTCAAATGACCACATTGGATGATTTATGAGCCCAGCCTTATATTTATGTATGTGCATATGGAAATTTAATTGATCTCCCCATAATATGCACCTGAAGTGTTCTGGGTCTGTATCTGTATCTCTCTGTGTCTCCAGCAAATTGGTCATCAACCAGATCATCCCTGAGGATGATGCTATCTATCAGTGCCAGGCAGAGAATGAGCAGGGATCGGTCCTCTCCATGGCGAGGCTCATTGTGGTGATGTCAGAGGACCGGCCGAGCGCGCCCAGGAATATCCGAGCCGACACTGTGTCAAGCTCTGCCATCCTGCTGGCTTGGGAGCGGCCTTTGTATAACTCGGATAAAGTTATTGCTTACTCTGTGCACTACATGAAGGCTGAAGGTGAGTGGTGCAAACACGTGTACACACAGACAGATGTTTTGTTATTTGTTTATGACAGAGGAACAGTTGTAATTGTAGGGCAACTGTTAATACATTAGTATATGATGTTTGTGGCATTTTCGGTCTCAGGAAATTCAGCAGTGTGCTATTATTGTTGTATTGCTGAACAGAGGCAGTACTCCAAAGTTAATTGGAACAGCTGCTTTGTTCTGAACAGGACCAATGTTAAGTTTTAAGATGCGGGGTTCCTTCCTTTTTCGAATAAAATGCAGGATGCACTATTCACAAAAAGCACAACGGTTGTAGTGTGGCAGCAGAAAAGCCTTAAAGCCTTTCAGTTTTCCTGGGAACACTGCACTTCATTATAATGCCACTGACTTCCATTGAGGTGGAGAAACATGCAGAATTCAACTAGTGAAAAAAGGAACACCTGCTGGATGTTTGGTGGGAATAAGGAGGTCTGAAAAAAGCAGGAACTAGCTGAACAAATAACTGACATTTGTTAGGAATTTTCTGCACTTTATACTGATTTTGTGACACAGTCGTCTTGGTCCCACTTAGAGAAACTGACTGGCTATCAGACAGAGTGCTCTTTACCTGAGGTTGTTGACAGAGAGCCTTGGCACTAAACTGAAGATCTACTGAAAGGAGGAACTTATTAGCCTGTGTGATGGAGTGGCCAAAAGTGTGTATTCTGTGAGGAAATGACACGGTTTGAATTGGACAGGAAGGGAAGCTTTGTTAAAGATTCCAGGGAGGCTTACTGAGTCATTCAGACTACAGAGAATGCATTTTTGTTTGCTCTAAGTACCATATTTACTAGGTCAGAAATCAGACCAGGTACCAGTCTTTGTTTTTTGACTTGGCTGATTGAAGGGGCAGGAAGTGAAGACTAGCTGTGTAATATTCTTATTAAAATGACGAAGCCATGAAAATGCACAAAGCAACTGAACTATGGTTAAAATAAGACAAGGTGACTGAACCCAAGTTAATGCCATAGGTTTCTTAACTTGATAAAGATGGATATAAACTCCATCTGCACAAGTGATTTATATAACGTAGATTAAATTATGAAAACAAGCACATAATGAATTATAATTGTTTAAATTATAATTGTTCATAGTAGCATAAACATCAGTCATATTTTGGCAGATTTTTTTTTTGTGTGTGGACTAGAATTTTAATGTCCAGTTTTTCATTTTTGTATTTTCTGATTACACAAACACATTTTTTGATCTTTTCATTTGTCCAGGATTAAACAATGAAGAATATCAGATTGTCATTGGAAATGATACAACTCGCTATATTATTGACGATCTGGAGCCAGCTCACAACTACACCTTCTACGTGGTGGCCTACATGCCGATGGGAGCCAGTCGCATGTCTGACAACGTGTTCCAGCACACGCTTGAGGATGGTGAGGCCTACAATCTGGAGGAGAAATAATAAATCATAAAAACATTCATAGAGTCAATACAAAACAATAAATAAGGCTTATAAGATAGTGAGGTTACTCAAGTTAGTAAATGACATTAGATGGGCTTCTGTACAGGTGGGAGAAGCTTGAGATGAACTTAAGTGGGTCCTAGATTTACAGATGAGTCAGACGTGCTTGATCCTGTGTCACTGAATAGAAACAGCATTTGTGGCTGTGTCAATCCTGATATTAGTTAAATGGCTCGTTTTACTAAAGACTGTGTTCTCCATTGTTTGTTCTATATTTCAGTACTGATAGACCTTGTGATACAGCACGATTCCCTGAAAATAGAGTGAAAAACTGCTTATAGGAAAAAGAAAAAAAAATCAGAAAAGAATGTTTTGGTTAATTTGTTAAATTAAGAAGGACCTATTATGCTCATTTCCAACACCACATCTTTCTTCTTGAACTTTACTAGAGTAGTTTTGCATGATTCAAAGTTCAAAATAACCCTTGTTTGAATACCGAGGCTTGGTGCAACCCTTTAGGCCATCCACTATCTGAAACAAGCTGTTTTAGCTCCCTTCACCCTCTCCTGAAACCCTGTGACCACATACGGGGACATTACATTTTGGCTTTGCTGCACCTTATACTGCATTCTGCTCAGTAGTGTTTTAGATTTTGTTAAGCCATGTTGACTTTGCTGGGTTATGCTCCAAATAAGTTTTTTTTTTTCACAAAGTATGTAACAAAATACAGCTTTCTGTTCAAAGAAGAAGCTTAGTTTATATACATATCAGGTCCACCTAATCACAAATATCTAGGAGAAATTAAATACATCACAAACAGGCGCTCAGGTCTCAGGAGGTTAAGGGTGTCCACACAGTAAGCAAGTGATGTGGCAACCAGATGCCAAAGAAACTTAATGACGGATGGCAATTTTAAGCCGCAATGCCAAGTGAGCTGGTCCTGAGTGTAATGTTCCTCAGCTTTGAGGCGAGTGATTGAAGCAATTAGCAGTGAGAGACATGACCCTCATCTCTTTGATATCATAAAAAGAAAAGTTAAAAAAAAATAGTGTGTTTAGAGCAGCGTAAAGCTTTTGGCTCACAAGTTTACTTGTACATGTTCTGACCTCATTACTTTGAACTTTGGTCCACAGTTCCCCTCCGTGCCCCAGAGCTCAGCCTCACCAGTCGCAGCCCCACAGACATCCAGGTGTCTTGGCAGCCTCTTCCAGACAAGCTTAGTCGTGGCCGAGTCTGCAGCTACCGCTTATCCTATCGTACCAGTTCAGACAGCACGGTCTCACAGATAGAACTACCTGGCGAAAAGACCCGGCATCTCCTGGAAAACCTGCAACCCGACACCATCTACCTTCTGCGTATTGTTGCTGCTACCGGTGTCGGGTGGGGTGAGCAGTCAGCCTGGACATCACACCGCACTCCGAAGGCATCCGGTGCTCAAGGTACTTGGAAGAATTGTCCTCATAATATCTGAAATAGCAGCATTTAACCATAAAGATGAAGTCAAACTGCTTTAAATCTAATATTGTTTATGCAGAGGAATTTGAGCCAAAAACAGGAATGGGGCAAGAGATGGAGAAGAGCATGCTCTAATAATCTTGTTAAGACATTGCGTTTGTTACTCTCTAACCTTTGCCCTGCGCTGTCAGTAACATTGGAAGGGCTTCAGTCATGGGTCATAAAGAGAGACCTCAGGCTTCAGAGCCGGACAGAATATATGGCTTTTTAGAGCTACATCTGAAGCTTTGAGACGGGGGAGGGGAGGATTTGTTTTTCCTCTCCATCTTCTTTACCCTCAGTGTCCAGTTTAATCTCAGACAGGCATCTTCATTGGCAAACCATTCCTGAATTTAAAAACATGTGAAACAAGCTTCGCTGTCTGTAAGTCTATTTGGTGTTTAAGAGCTGGTGAGGCATTATTTGACTTGGAAAAAAAATAAAAGCAAAAAACTGGTCAGCACAGAAACTTCCTCTTCTCAGTCACAAAGACTGGAAAGAGCTCAAAGAATAGATTATAGTTTTAGGACCAAGTCACTTTTGGTATAAATTTATAAGAAGATTATGATACTTAAGTGTGGTTCCTACTGTTTTTCTTTCTCCAGTTCCTCTGGCTCCCGAGCTGTATTTGGAGTCTTTAAACTGCACCACTATTCTGATACGCTGGCAGCTGGCTCCCAGAAACTCAGCTAGCGTGCGGGGTTATAAACTCTTCTACCATGAGGAGAGCCAGCCAGAGAGCACCCCAGTTCAGCTCCACGCCTCAGATAATAAACACACCATCGGAGGCCTCGGTGAGTTTTAACCCTAGATTACCTTCTGCCACCAATGTGGCTGTTTTTAGATTATACAGTATTAGGTTAAACAGTATTTCATGACATAACTAAGACATTTGTTTGCTAGCAGTATCCCAGATATTCAGATGAAATGATCAAACTTTGCGTAGTGTGGAAATCTAACCACTGCAGTAACAGACAAGGTGTCTGTTAACCTATCTTGTCAGTTGTTTAGCTCGTGTGTTTGGGGGCTGCTTTCTTTTCTATGTATTTCTACAAATGTCAAAAGATGGTCTTAAAGATTTTTAATTAAAATCTGCATGCATCTTATTCACTAAAGTCATGTAAGGTTTTTAGGGAACATAAGCGATTAATTAGCTTTTAGTCTTGTCACGTGTGGAGCAGAGGTTCATTAGGAATGGAATGGATCAACAGCACATTTCCACGGCCTCTTGACCTCTGCAGGACATCAGTGTACGGCTTTTCTGCTGCTGCTGAATGGTGTTCAGGACACATCGCAGCCTTTCTGGCCTTTAGGTCAGATTCATTTTAGCTTTTTTTGTTTGAGAGAGGAAAGGGGGCTCAGGCCAGCTCCATGGACAACTGACCATCTGTGGCCAGAGGGGGTCAACCAGGTGGTCGGCAGCTGACTTGTAAATCAGGAAGCTGAATGAGATCAGAAAGAGGGAAAAGACAAGGAGGTACTATAAATTACTATAGGTGTGAAATCAGACTGATGCAGGTGTTCAGTAAATTTAAATTTACTTCACTAAACACTGTATGACAAGTAAACCTATTTCTCCTGCTAAGATTGACTTATAGTTATGAGCTAGTACAGATAAAATCACACAAAATTTACTTGTGTAGATATGAAGTTATACCTGAAATATTACTTTAATGATCACTATAGATAGTGGTGCAGAAAAAATGCCCTATATTCAGCTAATTTTGTGTGTGTGTGTGTGTGTGTGCGTGTGCGTGTGCGTGTGTGTGTGTGTTGGGGGGTGTCAGACAGTATTTATTAAACATTTTTATTAATGATGGTTGTTGATTATTAAGGTGCAGCCATTTTCAGTTTCTGTAGTTAATTTTTTTCCCTGAGTATTGGATAGATATTCTGAGAGGATTAGCGAGCTGTCATCAGTTTGCCACATCAAAAATACAGCTTGTGCTGAATTAAAAGAATCATCTTTTTGTTTCTATTGTTAAAACAGCTTTTAAAGAGAATAAGGCTGTTTAGTGGAGGCTGATTGATCACGTGTTTTATGACTCCTTTGCTGGAGGAGCACTAAGATCAAAGACTCACATTCTATTCGGCTTTGTGGACCACAAACATGGCGTAGTAGGCAGAACTTCAAGGAAACCCAGTCTCTGACCTACTGAGCTGCTGGCCAAAAACAATGACCATATCTTGTGAGCTCACTATGTCACAGTTTTGAGATTTTTTTCTTTCTCATAAATGAACTGCTGCCCTGAGCATGAGGACAGAGGTGTGAAGTGAAGTATCTGACATCCTGCGTGGCAACACGTCCTGCAGCAGAGAAGGCATTTCAGTGCTGTGAGCAGTCTGACGAATGGTTTCCCCTCCCTTTCTTTTTTATGTCATTCTAGTGTTTAGAATCTTACGTTTTTTATACAATCTTTAGCTATAGCACAGCAGTACATGTTACATTTGGATTTTAAAGAGTGCTTAAAATTAAGTTTGCAGTAGAAAACGTTCAGAGGAAAGCTAGATATAAATCTATTGTAAATCTGCTCTGGAAAAATAATCACAAATGACAAGTAAAATCTCTGAACTTATAAAATAGTTTTTACTGTCTGTTGGCTTTAGTCTTGCTAAGCTTCTGGCAATTTCCAGGCCAAGTAATATTGTCGAAGAAAAAACCCAGAATGCAATGACTAAGAGGGAGAATGTGTTGTTTCTTTTTTAAAAGCAAGATTTCCTCGCGTTAAAGGTGATCACGCTATGAACACTTTAGATGATAGGCAGTTACTGGTTCCACAGGTCTGCTTGTAGTGATTTCGCCTATGGGTTTTATTCCTTTTGGGTTTAAGTTTAATGAGCCTTAGATGAATTATTGGATTATTGAATTATGAATAAATGCATTAATTGTGTCTGTTACACTCTGTTATTTACTGCAAATTGCTCTCATTAAATAATAGCAGCTAGTAAAACTGATTGAAATGAGCTGATGCAGTATTAATCAAGGTTATGAGTATGTCATTTAATGTCCTTGTGCCTGTGTTCGGGCAGTTTAAATCTCAAATTACATTTTGGATTTTAAGTTTCTGTATTTATTTATATAACCTGCACGATACATGCAAATATTGCTACATTACAAGTCAAATATATCCAGTGCAATGTATATACAGTAGGACATGTAGCTGCAGATGGTTTCCAGACCTTGTCCCTGGTCTGGCTTTTAAGACACTGCATTAACATGAACATTAATGGAATAAACAACATGACTCAAACAAAATAAATCTTTTAGAACAACAAAAGATCACTTTAAGTCAAAATTATCCCTAACTGAAAAATTAGTTTGTATCTCTGATGGTGGGGTGTTTTTGTATCTGTGGACCTTCTCTGAGGAGGACTCACCAATGTTGTTTTTGCTGGCTTACGGTCCCCACTAACTGCTCCACTTTGGCTACTGGATTTTAAAATAATTTAGGGCAAGGATTTTCATATATCCAAACTTTTATTTTTTATATGAAATATTAATTTAATCCATCGCTTTTCTTTCACCTATCCATTCAGGGTTGGGGTGGGTGGGGGGGCAGAGCCTATCCCAGCTGCCATAGGGCAAGTATATATTGATTTCCTATAAAATAATAAATATTTTCAGCGCTTTAGAAGTTCTGCTTTTCCAGAATTTCACAGTGGTGCCATTTTATAGGTTTCTTGTGCAAATTTTAAAAGTAAGTCTGTATAATGGCGTTTTAGATTTCTGTGCTGACTTAGCTGAATGGCCTCATATTGTTACATAAAGAAAGCTGCCCTAGAACTATATATAGGATCTGATAACTTAAGCAGTCATTGGCAGTTTTTGCTTTTCTTTTAAACTCCACTTTAAAAATCTGCTGAAAGCAGCTTTGAGGCTGAAGACCATGAAGTGCTGAGTGCTTAATTTTTTTTTTTAATCAGTAGGTGATCAGTGCAAATCAAATGAGCTTGTACTGTAATTTTTCTATAATCTACTTGACGATGTGCACAGGAGTCAATATCATTGATTTCTGAACTGTCATGTGTAGAAAAACCACATGCTGCTGATTCAGCTCCATGTACAGCTGCAACATGCTTTGAACTGGCCTGCTGTTAAATTATCAGTCATGACAATCCAGATGATTGAGAGTACATCGTAAAAGGCAGGAATGCGGTTCTAGAGGCTCCAGTTTGGAATAAATGGCACGGTGACATGACCTTTCCTCGCATGTGTAGTCTTTGCTTGGCCCATGAGTAGCACAAGTTGTCATAGCTGAAGCTTAAATACCTCTCATACCTGTTGGCACCAGACAGAACTGCAGATTTATCTCACAGCTGCAAGCCGTGTTGCATCTTGTCCGCTCCTTTTATTAAACAGGCAAAGCGTGCGTAGTGCGAAAACTGGTCTTCATTATAAAAGGTTATGTCATGCTTAACCTGCCTGTGTGTCTGCTGATTTGTGTAAGGGGCAAAAAAACAGGGGAATAGTGGAGGTTAATAGATGCTGGTGTGAGGGCTCATGCGGGAATTGACACTTATGGCCCTTCTTTAGGCCTTGGGGGGGGGAGGGGGGCTTTCGCAACAGAACAACACTGCAAGGGCCAACAGGAACTGCTTTTTAGTTGTTTCTTTAAAAAAGGGGTGAACACAAATGGTTCAAATATACCCAAACAGAATAATTTATGGGAGTAAAGCTTGGATCCCAGCGGGAAGGACAGGAAAGTGTCTTCTCTTAAGGAAGGGCTTTAAAAATGGAGTACAATGCTTAGTATTGTAGCCATAGTTACAATTTGTAAATCCAGTAAAGAAAGTCCATTCATCCAATTATGAGTGAATTCTAGCATTTAAGAAGCTGGATAAACTTCTTTCTTATGTTTGTGTATGAATATGAATTAAATGTTTTCAGGATGATTGTGATGCAGCCGAGGCTCTAAAACGATCTGCTCGAGGAAATTAAGTCACTTCCTTTGAGTTGCATCCTTATTGGAAAACAATTTGAATTTTTTTTTTACTACAGTTTACTGTTGCTCCTGTGAAGTACTTTGCATCATGGATTTTGACATTATGATTTTTTGTTTATTTTTATGTCCTTACACGTGCTATAAATTAAACAGATTAGTGGACTATTAAAAACATCTTAATAAAGGTAAGTGAGTGCACTCTTATCTTATTGTGGTTCTTGACACAACAACCTTGTTGTTTTTTTTCATAGTGTTGTCATTCGTTGGTGCATTGAGGTATACCAGTTGATTCTGGCCACCTGACTGTGTTGTTGAGTTTCAGGAGTCATCTTCAGTCTTATCAGGACTCTTTGATACCACTTTAAGTCATTTTGCCATTTTGACTCTTGTTGGTTCCCTGCTTTTCCACTCACTACCTCTGCTTGACCCTCCCCCTTCATGGAGAGAAGCGTAACCCCTCCTTTTGCAGGATTTAGCTTGCCCAGATTCCATGTCAAAGGTCGTGGCCCAGATGTCACAGCTTCCCCCCTCTCAGAGCTGCTCTCACATAATTACGGCAGGCCCATTGTATTGTGGGTTTAGGTAGAGGTGCATGCTACATGTCTGCTCCTCTTTAGAGGCGAGGCTTAACAAACTTCACAAAAACTCAAGATAACAAGGAGGATATTGGAGAGTTGTAGAAGTTGAAGAATTTTGTTTTTACTTAGTGCTTAAAGTAACAAAGAGAGAGAGATGCTTCTTCTTTTTTTTTCTTTGTAAACATTTATCTGTTATCATTTAACTTATGATACAGTTTATATTGCTGAATATTGTGCGTATGTGTGTGTGTGTGTGGGGGGGGGGTGTTCTCATGCTTTCTAAAGTTTTAGACTTCCTGGGCAAAAAGAGGTTCAGCTCATATTCCACACCCATGACCCCAGATTCTTTCAGTTTTATCTTGGCCTGACCTGCTGGCCCTGCTGTGGCTCCGCTGAAACTCCTCAGGGCTCTGTGGGGGTGCAACGTGCGTAGCTCCACGCCTGCTACTCTTTGTAAACCTCCATGGACACAGATTCAGCTCCTGTGGTCTCCCTCTGCTCCCAAGCTTCTAAATGTCTCAAGATTCAGTAGATTTGTTTGTTCTCTGCAGGACACACAGGACTGTTATGGTCGTAGTAAGGTTTGATTGGTTTTTGTGTTTATTTGTGTTTAGCTATATATTTGTGTTTTCACAACCATCTCGTGTCTCTCACCAGACTGTGATCCTGCATTTCTGAAACATTATTTAGAGACTCTGGGTCACATTTTGATGACTATGTGTAAATTATGGCCAGACCCTGATATTTATTCGTTTAGGGGTAAAAGGGACATGTGGTCAGTTGGCTATTGTCCAGGAGAGGGTCTTCAGGGTCACTGAGGCCTGCTACTGCTGCTGACCATCAGCAGTGTTCTTCCCAGGGGATTTTCACTCCCGATTTAACCCCCACATTTAGGACCTGAGGAGGTGTGGCCACTGACCAATGACCAGCCGGCCTGATAGGGCCAGAGAAAGAGCTTTCTTTATATGTAGTCAAAAGGCTGGGGGTGACAGGGTGATGAATTGGGGTGGGGGGCATTTCTGTTCTGCTGCCCTATGTGGTGTTGAAACTGACCAAAGGATTCACGGCACAGAGCATCTGTCGCTCTGCCTCACCCCTCGTTCTCACCACACCATCAAACCAGAACACATCACTGACCTCACACCCACACTAGCCAGTTCTCTTTCAAACAGCACCCCCACTTCTCATTAGCTTTAGGAAACACATCTGGCAATTTATAGAAAGTATAAATCTAAATCTTTGTTTCCCTCTTTTGTCTTAATGTAGATCCAAGAAAGAAGTACCATGTTAAGATCCTGGCTTATAATGTTGTGGGAGATGGATACCAAGCAGACCAGACAATCAGCACCCCTGGATGTGTCTGTAAGTCCAACGTTATACCAGAAAAGACACGATTCAGACTGTTTCAGGTCATATGGTGCAGACCAAGTGGGGCAAAATAACATTATTAATCTTAATGTACCTCTCAGCTGTTCGAGATCGCTTGGTGCCCCCTCCACCTCCTCCACACAACGTGTATGCTAAGACCAACAGTTCGACCTCCGTCTTTCTGTACTGGGGCCGACCAGCCTTCACCTCCAGCCACGCTGTTAACTACACCGTCCGCTGCAATCCAGTAGGCCTGCAGAATGCCTCCCTGGTGCTCTACCTGCAGACGTAAGAAATTCCCTTCAGACCTTCTTATGAAGTCAGAAGTCTCAACATCACTACATGCAAATTGATCTTTAAATTTGTTAGCACATAATGGTCCTGTTGCATAACTCCCAGACAGAATTCTTTCTGGTTACCTGATGAACTATAATCAGGTTTCCTGCAGATCTGTAAAGTCTTTTAACAGGTATTAAATTAATTACTCTCAAAATAATGCTAAAAAGTCATAAATAGGCCTTTTTAAAGGTCATTTTTTCTGATTATTTTGAGTGCATTTTAAAAAAAAAAAAATGTTTAAAATTGTTTTTTTTTT
>VUQK01008479.1:23388-45592 GCA_015106715.1 Bujurquina vittata | reverse complement strand
AAAAAAACATTGATGACCAAAAGGGTGGGGGGGGGGGGGTGATACAATGAATGATACAAAGTAAAAAAACAATTTCAGTCTGCGTTTTCATATGTCCTGCATTACAAGAGCTTTAAGGGCCTGATTTATGTCGTAATAATTACACACATGTCACCACTGCGTTCATGCAGGTTTTGCCTTGGACCCTTCAGTAGTTCATGCAGGTACATGAGTGCTACCTCTGGTGTTTGTTATGAGTACAGATTAAATATATTTAGAGTCCTTAATGTCTGTAAGATTTGAAGGCTGAGATGTCCAGCCATCAAACATGGGACCTGGGAAGCTGATCTGCTGCTTTTCGTGTCATAAATGTTGAAAGCATGTGAATTTAAAGGGTTAAAACAGTCTTCTGCAGTAATGTTTTAGCCCTGTGTGGTGGAGTGCTGTGGGTCATTTACAGTCAAAACTCAGGGGGACCCACAGCTGCTCATCCATCAGGACAAAACAGGTTTCAACTCTGAAATTGAATGTACCTTTTTGTAATTATTATGTTACCTGATATTTCCTCTTAATGTTTTGTTATATTTTGTCTGTGCCAGCAGAATGACTTGCAAGTTCCCGAAATCTTTAGATAGTTTCTATACAAACAGCTAATAATGAAAAAAATCTGATTCTCAATTTAAATAAAACTACAAAAAAATTCTCTAATGTTGTTTTTAATGCAATCTTTCTTATTTGTACCTCCAACAGATCAGTTTACTTTTCTCTACAGTTTTAACACCAGCTTTAAGTTTCTAGTTTTTGTTTTTTTTAACTTGACTAATAAAAAAAATTCTGCTTTTAAATTTCCTGTTTTTAAACTTTATACAAGATCTTAATGCAGATGTTCACATTATGCAGTCACCTGCAGCCTCGTTCTAACTGGTATAACAGGATTAAACTGGAACATTTACAGTCCGTCTTACTCAGTACTGAAGTCCAGTTCTAAGGCACTTTACTCGAGTCTGAACTCTTGAAGCTCTCTGTAGCTCCGTTAGACCTACCTGTGTGCCTCCTCTATCAAGATGGCCAAGAAGATTCTGTGCTCTGAGAACTTCATAGTTTTTATAAGAAAGACAAGATCTGAAAGTTTTGAAACGTGAGGCCTTTTTTTATTGTTTTTTTTGGATACGGTTTTCAGAGAGCGAGGGGGAACGACGCACAGGAAATGGTCAAAGCCAGGTCCCTGCAGTGAGGGATCCAGCCTTCACTGCATGGGTTACCTGCTTACCCAGGTGAGCCATAGTAGCAGCATCATAAGGATCTGAAAGAAAGTTTGAAAATAAAGATGAGGATGAGAGCGCCCATCAGCAGCCAGAAAGGGGAAAAATTTAGATGTCAAAAAATGATGAGACTGAATGGTTGTCTTCGTCCAAGCAATGGGCCATCCCACATAGTGCCAATGAGGTGTAACCAGGACTGCAATTTGAATGCTTAAGTAAATCATATCTATCTAAAAAGGTGGGGGTTGTCCATTTTGGAGGTGGTCATTGACCCACTATTGTTCATGTACATCGTCACATGAGCCAAGGTATGAAAAAAGACATGGCTCATTACCACCTGGGGTGGTAGTGATACCTTGCCTCACTCTGGCCCAATTTACACGAGAACAATCCAGTGAAAACAGTATTATTTTTCCGTTTCTGTTCACACAGAAATGCAAGACATTGAAAACGATGTAGTTCCCATTTCCAGGCCACAAACTGGTGGTGTGGGTATAGCAATTGGAATAATAGTGCGCTGAAAACGTACTCATGTAAACAGGGCCTCTATCATGTGACTTTTTAAAGCCACCTGAAGAAAGGTGTGAAGAAGTAATGGTTTTCTGCCCTAACAGTTCATGTGAAGGATCTGCTGTTGACCTGGGGTCCTTGACGCCCTATTTAAAGCAAACCATCACAAATCTGGGTTTTAAGATTGACAGTCACCTCAAGTTAGATTGCCAAGTCAGGGCAGTGGTTAAGTCCTGTTTTTATCATCTCAGACTACTGGCTAAAGTAGAACCCATCCTTCATGAGCAACAATTTGAAATTTTAATACATGCTTTTATTATTTCCCGCCAAGGCTATTGGAATGCTCTTTATTTTGGAATTAGCCAGTCGTCCATGAAGCGTCTCCAGCTGGGTCAGAACGCAGCTGCTTGGTTATTAACCAGAGTTAAAAAGAGAACATATTACCCGTGTACTGGCTTCCCTGCACTGGCTGCCAGTACATTTTAGAATTCAATATAAGATTATTTTACTTGCTTTTAAATGCTTGCATGGCTCTGCTCCTTTTTATCTGTCTGAGCTACTTGACCTATATACTTGTTCGCTCAGGTCAGCTGACCAACTACTCCTGAGAATACCTAGGTCAAAACTTAAACTCAGAGGAAATAGAGCCTTCAGTATTACTGCTCCTAAACTGTGGAGTGACCTTCCATTATATATTAGGAGTGCTCCTTTATTATCTACTTTTAAGACTCTTTTTAAGACCCATTTTTACCAATTGGCTTTTACTCCAAGTTAAGACTGTTGCTTTTAGCCTGTTGTTCTTGTTACATCTTGTGTTTTATGCATTTCTGTATGAATGTGAAAGTGTATTTGTGCAGCACTTTGTTACAGTTCCTGTGTTTAAAGTGCTCTAAAAATGTAATAAAGTAAAATAAAGGGTTGGGGTGCCTCAGAAGGGATCTCAAGACTGCATTGTAGATGGGTGACATCTGATCTTGTAGTCCACCACCTCTGTTCAGTGGTGGTCATTCACAGTGGTTCACAGGTCGCTTCTTTCACTCCGGTTTCAAACCATCTGTCTTCCAGGTCCAAAATGTGAACTTTGGCATCTTCAAAAGAGTGCCCTTTACCCTTTAGGTGCAGATGTACAGCTGAGTCTGTCGAGGTGGCTCTTCTATGTTGTACCATGCATTTGTGAAGTGACTGGTTTCTCCAATGTAGAGGTCCAAACACTCTTCACTGCACAGCATACACTATGTTGTTTAGCTTGTGTTTGGGAATTTTGGCCTTTGGAAGGACCAGTTTTTGTCATAGGGTGTGGCTGGGTCTGAAGCACCCTGGGATGTTATGTTTGGAGAAACTTCTCGTGACTTTCTCTGACTTCAAGCTCCAGAGACTACCATGACCTGGATGACTGAGAACCTACACAGACAGAACTGGTCTGTGGTCTGATATGATTCTAACCACAGCAGCACAGTACGTTTAAAACCTATGGCGTGCCCTAATTTCTGTAATAAAATTTGGTCAACAGTATCAAAAGCTGCATCGAGGTCTAGCAGGACAAGCACAGAGATGAGCTCGCTGTCAGAGGCCATACAAAGCTCATTTGTAACTCCAGATGCTGTTTCTGTACTTTGATGAATTCTGAAACCTATAATTAACTAAGAAAGCTGGGTTAAGTGATGGTTTTTTAAATAATGGTTTAATTACTGCCACCTTAAAAGCCTTTGCCATCTAGCCAATTAATAAAGATAGATTTATCATAATTAAGATCAAAACATTAATCAAGGGTAGGATTTCTTTAAGCAGTCTTGTAGGAATGGGGTCTAATAGACACATTGATGGCATGGAGGAAGTAACTATAGAAGCTAATGCAGACAGATAAATTGGAGAGAAAGGAACACCAAAACAAGAAAACACACTTTACCATTTTTTAATTATCTAACAATTTGTCTCAAACAGATTCCCATCAATTTGACTGAGTAAAATGATCAGAGCATGGGTAGCATGATTACCTGACAGTGTGAGGCGCAGAAAATTTTTTCACTTTAACCTGCTGGTAACCCAACAATTTTCACACTATGGGCAACATTTTTACCACCAAATCCTAGGAAAACTTGATTATTTAACACTTAACTTACAATAATCCAGTAAAGTACTTTGAGAAACTTTGAGGTACTACAGTCTAGTACCAGTACTATTTGTTTTCTTTTTCTGCCCTTCTTACAACGCAGTATCTTTTAGTTAACCAAAGTGCATTTCCTCTTCTTCTGTTTAGTATTTGTTGGGCTGCAACCCTGTTTTTCAAACCAGTCGAACAACATATTATGCATGCATTAAGTCTGTTGCAACAGACAAGCAACTTGAGCCCGCAACAACACTGACCACGTGTTTTCTTATGAACAGTTAAAGTTTACAGCACGGCAGTTATGCTTCTTAAATCTCCTGCTTAAGCTGCATATCTAAAAAAAATATGTAACACTCATTAAAATGTTTTTTTTTCGGTGTCTCCGTCCGCTTAATTGCTATGGTCGCTCTGCTTTGTCACTCTTCCTTGTTTATGTTTTGTTTTTTTTCTACCGCAGCCGCACGGGGATTTTCACTCCACCCTCGCTGAATTTGTTTTGCCACCGCGCTGCCTCATGGGAAATGTAGTTCTAGCTGTTGGGAGAAGCTGTTCGAACACATGTCAAACGACACGGTTTAAAAACTACATTTCCCTCGTACTGGCTTGTTGCGCAGCGTTAACGGATCTACTGGCTCGGGTATATCCTGCAATAACTGTGGAGCTTCTTGCAAACAGCTGCCGCGTCGCTGGGAACAAAACACTGGTGAGTGCCGACATTTATCGTCATACTCGGGGTTGCCGTAATGTTACGCGGCTGTTGAAAATACCAGGCACTGTCGAGACGATGTTTATAGAGGCTTTGCCTCTGAAGTTAGTTGAGTAGCACCGAAACAGTCTCTAAATGTGGTTATTTGATGTCCGCAAACGAAGCTGATGTCGGGTGCAGTTAGTGGCTGCAGGTTTGACCCCTGAGCTGTCCATTAGAGACAAACAGCGGCTGTTTTCAGCGAGAGGCCGTGAGCTTGGCTGTGGCATCAGCTGTTGCCGTCCTCTCACCGCCAGATGGCGCTATTTCCTCTGTTTATCAAAAGAAATCACCTGTTTTGCAATAATCTTTATTTACCTACATAATCAATCCATAATCAAATTCCTGTAAAATATCTTGTTATAACATGACTCTCAGCTGAATCTCTCTTGAAAAGACCGTTTTTTAAAATATGCTAATAAGACTTTTTACCCGAATAAATATAGAATATATGAAAGTCACTTTGCCTAAAACCGATTGCAGCTTCTACTTTGTGAGAGGAATGTTGTTTCTGGCTCAAAATGACAGAAATTACTTTACAGAGTGTAAGCCAACAACTCATTCGCAACAGTTTAAATACTGGAAATCACTTTTTGGGACGAAACCGGTCCACCAAATAGCTTTGGAAAGTGTAAACGTTTTGGACTTTTCACTGTAATTTGTTAATAAGAATGGATCACATATCAGAGACTGAACTGCCATCAGCCTTACCTGATGACATCAGCCTTACTGTTAGTATCTCAGTAACTAATTAAAAACAGGACATTTTCTGCTTTTAATTATAGGACAAAGCCGGCTTAATGAGCCAACCTGTAGTTTGACAGATTTACTTCTCCAAGAGGTTCAGCCTGATGAGCCGTGATTATTTTATTTTTCTGAAAACATTTCTGACTATTTATAATCAGGCACATTAATTAATTATTCTTTTACTGAAAATTTAAATTAAAAATTTTAAGAAGAAATGGGCGAAACCAGAGTTATTTTAGTTTGGTATTTTGTTAATAGTTTAAATTTTTGTTTAGTTTTGACTTTTTGTTTTTAATTCAGTTTAGTTTCAGTTCCTTTTCAGAGTGACTTTAGGTGGGTCATTTCACTTCAGTTTTTAGTGTTTTGAAAATATGTACTCTTAGTTTAGTTTGTGTTAGTTTTAGTCTCTTTTTTAAGTATTGTATTTAGTAAGTATGTCAGAAGCAAGATTTAGGAAATTCAGTCCAGGTGTTGCAATAAAATCTCAGCAGTTGACTCACAGTCTTGTAGACATCCAGAGTCTCAATAAACACATCCATCAAGGGCTCATCAGGCAAGTTAGTATAATGAAGTTTACCAAATGAACAAATACTAAAACATAGTGAAACATATTATGAACTTGACGTTGCAGAGTTTGTCCATCACAGCAATAAAAAGCTGATCTGAGCAGAGTCCATAAATAACGAGTAAATAAATACCTACACAAAACAAATGTGTGAGAATTTTGTTAATGGTATAAAAAATATATCTAGTCTGATATGTTTGAATATTGGATTTTTAAATCAGCAAGGATCAATGTCAGTCTTAAAAGTCTTATATTGGTCAGGCTCTAATGAAGGCTTAAAACTGGTTATTTTAGCTCATTGCTAGGTGGTTGCCAGACAACATAAAGGCGACATGTCATTTGTAATTCAACTTTCGTGGACATCAATTAGATGTTATTGTCATAGAAGAACAATGATGTGAGTTTTTTAAAGGTGTTGCAGGTGCATAAATGCTAAAAATTGTCATTTTAGCCTGTTGCTATATGGTTACTAGGCAACACAATGATATAGGTAAGAACCCCCAGGGGTCTTAGATGTACCTTTGTGCCAAGCTTGGCTGCTCAACTCCTGATGATGTAGGAGTGTGCAGTCAAAGAAATTAAGCACACAGATATTGATGTGTTACAGTAAGATATGGTCCACAAACTAAAATGAGTTGGACCCCCCGGGTGTAAATTTGTGGCATGTAGGTCCTCATCAGCAAATTGTCTCAGGCATAAGTGGAGCTCAGCAGGGGGGCCCCACTGCAGCCGCGGTCTGTTCCTGACTTACATTGAATGTAAAGTGACACCACAGGTCAGCTGAGTGCCGCATGACGGATGGATGAAGTTATATTAGCTGCCATGGGGTTTTTTATATCTAACTGAAAATGGAGAGAAAGTAGTCCCTGCTCTATAAACAGGACGTGCCATGATTAAGAAAATTTTAGTTGCACACTGTTCAACTCGTACCTGCACATCTCACATCACCTTTCATTCAGTATAACAGGCTGAGCAGCAGAGATAGTCAGTTGCCCAAAATAGTAACAAAATAAGCAAATGAAAAAATCTAAATGTGTTTAACTCCACATTTACTGCAGCTGTCTGTGTCAATGCCTGCACTGTTACATTGTTATGTGTATTTATTGTGGTATTCCTGTGAAACAAAGCTGGTGAGACCTTTGCGGTAGCAGGCTGTGGGTGGTGCTGCTGAATGGTTTAATTGATGGCTGCATCCTCGGTGCTGCTCACATTTGAATGTGACTGAATGTGACTTCATAAAGTGGTTTGCTCAGCAGCTCAGGTTTCAGTTTATGGATGGGACCGGAAAGGTGGTGCAACAGAACTAAAGAACTTGCGTTGAAGTGAAATACGGGAGGATTTATTTACTTAATTTGAGACTTTGGCTTCATTTCAGAGGAATGCGTGTCTGATTAATAATATAATATAAGACACCCAGGAGCCATTTTCCACCAGTGAGTCCTTACTTTATGTAAAGTTTTCTAAATTTACTTATATATTTTTAATTGTTCCAGTGTTATTACTAGACTTATTTTTAATCTATTTTTTGAGTGCTATTTCTGTACTTTTGGAAACCTTTTAAAGACTTAATTTTGTTGTAAATATGAAAATGTGCATGCGTTTGAGTTCAGGTGTTGCTCTTCTCTCTTCCAGACGCCTGTGTGCTGCTGACAGCTGACAGAAATGTCAGAGACCTCCAGTGATGCAGAGTCCTCCTGTGGCTGGACGATTATTAGCAATGAGGTATAAATCCTTTCCTCCGTTTATCCTGCTGTTTTCATTTGCCCTCTTAAGGTTTTTAGCATCAACCATCAGGTCCGGATGAAAAGTTAATTGTCATTTATTTAGGAAATATTAAGTTCATCCACTATTTTCAGTTCTAATATTTGCTTTTTGTTTCCAGGGTTCAGATATTGAGACTTTGGGATCGGAGGCTGCAGTGGAGTACGGAGCTGAGCTGGTAGAGCGCCCTCCGGTGAAAGAATTAGAGGTGCAGGATGTTCAGGCTTCAGCATCTGCTGGTAAAGATCCTTTTTTTTGGGTCTAAATCTAACTTTGTTTAATGGTGCTAGTTTGAGATTATAAAAATTTAAAGCCAGTAAAGAGTTTGAAAAATTGAAACAAATTTTCTGTAATTTTATTTATTTATTTTTTTTTAGCTGTGTGTTAAATTTTCCTTCCCAGTTTTTACCAGGCAAGCAAACTCTGGCTTAACATGGGCACCACGTTTTGATAGCTTTTCCTCTTTGTGTGAGTGAAGTAAATAAATAATTCTAATAATAGATACTGGATTTCTTATTTTCATGAGCTGTAAGCCATAACTATCAAAAATAGAACAAAAAAAAAGCTTGAACTATTATGTATTCCCTTTTTCAGAGGTTCTTCATTGTACTTGGAGCATACGGAAAGTACTGAAAGAATCAGTAAACGTGTGGCTCACTCAGCCAATTTTAAACCCAAACTCTGTCTCTTTTATGACACTGAAATCTTTTGGCTCAAATTACCTTGCTAACCCATTACACCCCTCTGACCATGCTTGTCAAAATGACACATGCTGCATAATTTCTCATATTTTCAGCTGTGTGTGCTGAAGAGAGGACAGCCCAATCACTGGACAACACTCTGGGAGAACAAACTTTAGCTGAGACACTGAACGCCGTGGAGGTGAGAGGACCTGAAAACAACACACGCATAATTAATCCAGAGCCTCTTTCCTGCTTCTCACTGTATAACTTGTCTTCATCGTATCCTCTGCAGGATGGAGATGAAACTGCAAGGAAAGAGCCCGTGCTATCCTCCAGCGATCTCTCTGACATTGTGACTCTGCCAGACTTGAAGGAGGGCGAGCATGAAGAGGAGGTGACCACCAGTGAAGATCTTTACCTTGGGACCTCCTGCAGCAGCCAGTATACCTTCAGTGCTGCAGACACTGGTAGGGCAGCACACACTAAAGATAAACGATTTTATTTTCAGCATCTTTAAAAAAACGAACAACACATACATTTCTTCCATTCCTGTTTGCCAAAGCAGGTTTGTTGTTGAGTCACTGGAAACTTCCACAGACTCTGATGAACTTAAGCTGTCGTCTGAGAAGCCAGCTCACTGGAGGCCGCTCTTTTCCAGGTGGCCTGACTGAAAGTGCAGTGACTGATATTTTGCTTAGCTTGCTCAGCAGTGCTCGGAACTAATCCTGTCACAGCTGAATCATTGTGAGGCAATGAACTGTCAGACAGTTAAAGCCTGTGTGCCTGAGTGAAATACTTTGATTTTTCTTTTGATTTTTCTGTGTAAGTCACTTAAACTGCATTTTTTTTTCTAAAGGCCAGCAGCTGGTGACTCATTTGGTCTAAAAAAGAAGTCTGTTTATATAAAGTCTATGAGAAAACAACATCTGTTACCTCAGTGTTAATTCAGTAAATTATAGTCCTAGTAGTAGTCAAAAAAAGAAAAACGGGGTATGTCTGAGGCTGTGGCTACCTTGTGATAGACGAGTGCAGTGTCCCTCAGTTTCTTAGTCAGAACTGCCTTGTTGTCACATAATAACAATAGCCACATGTAGTGCTAAGGAGCAACTGTGCATCCCTCTCACTCAGTTTTAATCATAGAGTACAATTAAGACATTTAATAATCCACTCGTCTGCATGATTAACTGCACTGATGCCTGCTTTCTGAATCAATTTGTATGTGTGCTGCTTGTTTTTGTTGTTGTTGTTCTATCTGTAATTTGTTTAAATATATATTTTAAATGTAGTTTTCCCAGTGCAGCCGCCAGCAGTGACAAATTCAAGCAGCAGTGAGGACGAGGCTGAACGGAGCACCAGTACTGTCATACGAAGACGAAGGTTGAGGAAGAGTACCGCAAACACTGTGACTGACCCCGAGGAGGAGGAGGCCGTGTTGGAATCTCGCCCAAGTGATGATGAGGAGGAGGAGCATGAGGTTAAAGACCAGAAAAAGCAGCAAGAGGAGCAGACTGAAGTGAGACCAATCACTGCTCTGGATGCTCGACAGAAAGGCCGAGGTGGCAGCATCATCAGCACGTGCATCTTCCTCGTTCTTTTAATAGTTGCCTGCCTGGGATTTGGTCACTTCTACGGTAAGAGTGTGATTCCACCTCTGGTTATTTACTGCATGCCATCCCCCACTTCCCTTCTCCCTTTCTTCCTGCTTCTGTCGCTATAATAAAAGTACAAAGCCAAAACTTACATCTTTAAAAAGAAACTGGAATTCAAAAACTTTCTGTCTCAAAGACTCTACTTATCTGTTTCTGGGCCTGAGCAGTCCTGCTGACAGTACCTGTCCATCAGTTTCCCATTGCAACATTAGAAATGTACTTTGCTGTATCTGTGCTGAGGTTCTCACGTTCCCAGATCAAAGTAGATTTTACACTCATCCAGCTTTTGTTCCTCATAATGGTGTTCTTGACTTTCATGAACAAGATCAGCTGCTGCTTTATCAAACTCGCCAAAGATTCATAAAGTTGTGGGGAAATAATGTGTATAAACTTTCACTTACAGGGCCAGACAAGATTCGGAAAGCTGATGTGAATGAGTTCATTTGTGGGACTGTTATGGAAGAACAGCCTTTTACAGACGAGGTCAGTGACAGCACAGGACCCAGCTCGAGGAATAACAAGATCATTTTTTTGCAGAACAATAATCATGAACTTTTCTGTGCCTTTTGTAACTTCTTTCATGGATGATTTACCCCTTTATTTGCTTTTGTTCTTAAATACTCATTTAATCATGTTTGTCACTTGTTAGCCATAAATTTAATTTACTATAGTGCAGTAAAAAAACTCCTTCACAAAGTTTTAAAATCTACCAAAGAGTTAAGTCTATTAACAAACTAAAGTCTTACGTTCCTCCTTGTTCAGGGGTGTCCGATTCATTTTAGCTACTGGCCACGGGCCACATGTTTGACACCACTGAAATAAATACAGAACCTACAACCAGGGTATGGGACTTCACCTGCCATGAACCATATTTGTCTTCAAATACAAATACCTGCTATATTAAAAAGAAAAGTGGACCAGAGCTGTAATGTGGGAGGAGTCATAAGCAGGACTTTTGTGGTCTATAACTTGTTTTCTTTTTCTCATTTAGCACCAGTGGGCCAAGTTTATCGGAGAAGAAAGGGATGAACAGCAAGTTATTTCATTGCTGGCAGAGAAGTTTGAGAGGATTCGAGACAAGAACGAGGAGCTCATTGTGAAACAGGCACATATTCAGGTAACTGGTTATGAAATTCCAGGTTGATACTGTTGTTTTAAAATAAGACAATTCTTTATTTGTCCTTTTTTCTGTTTTGTTTAAATCTGAATTTAAGAATTACTGAAGCGTTTTTAAGTCAGCTTTTAATCAAAAACTGCTCATCAGCATAATATTGATTGAACAGGCCACTGATGTCCGTAAATTCTGCTTCAGATCGGTCGACATGAGTCGGTATCAGCTGATACTGCTGTGGCCGATAAATGTGTGTGCCTAATTACAATAAAGACAATAAAGACCAAAAAATAAAGCTAAAATATTTTGTGAATGCATGATTGCTTTAGATAATCACAACATATTTTACCTTGGGTTTTTTTTGTTTTTGTTGTTTTTTTTCCTTCTTTTCCCCTCAAGGCCCAGAGAGATGAGTTGGAAATGTTGCTGAAACAGAAGGCTGAGGAGAACACTAACATGGTGTCTCAGCAGCAGAAGTTAACAGCTGATAACCAGCTGCTGAAAAGCTCCCTGCAGCGTGAAGAAAAGTCTTTGTCCACTTTACAGGAGGAGCTGAAGAACCTGCGCTCTAAGGTCAGAGATCTGGAGTCGATGGGAGCCGGAGCCGACTCACTGCTGTCAGAAAACCAGAGGCTGAAAGAGCAGCTAGAGGAGAAGAAGCATCTGATCAGGACCTTCCACGACCAGCAGGAGATCGCGATAGCTGAAGCAGAGATGCTGAGAAAGAAGCTCGACAAAGAGAAGAAGGTTACGGATGAGCTGAGAGGAGAGCTGAGTCAGCTGAGAAGTCGCCTCCCTGGACGTGGAAAAGAATCAGGTTCAGAGGCAGAAGGGCTGCAGTCCCGTCTGATGGAGCTGGAGAAGAGGCTGAGCTTCGAGCAGCAGCGCTCTGACCTGTGGGAGCGGCTGTATGTGGAGACTAAAGAAGAAAGAGCCAAAGGAGACACGGAGCCCAAAGTGAAAAAAACAAAGCCGGGCATGGCAGGGAAAATGAAGGAGACATTTGATGCTATGAAGAACTCAACCAAAGAGTTTGTGCACCACCACAAGGAGCAGATTAAAAAAGCCAAAGAGGCTGTGAAGGAGAACTTGAGGAAGTTCTCAGATTCTGTCAAGTCCACTTTTAGACATTTCAAGGATTCAGCCTCGACCTTCATCAATAAAGCCCGAGGGTTTTATAAACAGAGACGTAATGAGAAGAATACAAAAGAGTCGTGGCAGCACAGATTTCACAAGCCTCTCCACAAACACAAACAGGACTCCAGCCATAACACCCGAAAACCAGGAGACAAAGTTCACCAAGATCAGGGTCAAAACACCCACAAAGCCCACATTAAGGGATGCTCCGGGGTTTTCGACTGTGCCTACCAGGAGTCTACGAGGCTCTTCAACAAAGCCACAGAGCCAATCAGAGCTGACGAGTTTCACAAGCTGCTGCAGAGCTACTTGCAGCAGGAGGTCGACCACTTCCACCACTGGAAGGAGCTGGAGTCGTTCATCAACAGCTTCTTCCGCAATGGAGTGTTCATTCACGACCAGATGCTGTTCACAGACTTTGTGAGTGGGGTTGAACACTATCTCTCAGACATGCACAAGTATCACGGCCTCGATGATGATGCATTCGGAGATCTTGATGACTATATCTACAGACACTTCTTTGGAGAAACGTACACGAAGAGTTATGGCCCAAGGTAAGCAGACATGTTGACAAAGTGTCTCCTAAATGATCCAGAACAGTCCTTTATTTTATTTTTCTGTAGCTTTTGCATAATTTATAAAACTTTTGGGGATTTTCTATGATGGTGTGCTAGGGCTTACTTTGAATATAAGCAGTTGAGGTTAATTCCTACATTTCTAGATGATGGAAGATTTGCAATTTTCACCAAATTATCATAAACCGATTGCATGTAATTGCCAGCTTGACCCTAACTCCATCTTATTGCCATTTTATTGACATCTTGACGCACTAAAGTTGCTTTGAAGACACCCAGTGACTGTGAGTGGTCACAGATCTGGTCACAGTCTTTGAAGCAAACATTTCAAAGGGCCCAAGATTACATGTTCATTTCACTGTTGCAATAGTTCTGGTTGTGCCTGTGGTCTCCTACCACAGTTGTCCCTAGTGTGACTTCAGCATAACAGTGAAAAATCATTTGTTCCCTTTTTTTTGGTCTGCAAATCAGCAACTCAAATGCACATATGAATGTAGCTGAATTACCCACAGGAAATGAACAAGATCTAAATCATAAATAATGTTTTTTTAGTCCTTTTAGTGTAGACTTATTAAATTATTTCTAGGGTTGTACAAACCTTAATAAGGTGTTTTGTTAAGCTCATTGGATCCTTATTAACCCACTCAATAAGCTGTATACTTGGAATCCAGTGGAACACCTCTAACTTCTCTCAGTAACTTCAAGCTTTCTTAGTAAATTAGTGACATGGCAACTACTTCCATGAAGAAAACTGCTGAAGTCTGCTTACATTTTAGCATTCACATTTAATAAAACAAACTGACAGCCATCATTATACAGTAATGTAAAGCTACACCCATGATTCCCTGAAATTGTTGTTGCCATGGTAACAGATGTGCAGCTCAAACAATAACCTAAACTACTCAGAAAATACACTTTGTCCCCTACAGGTTAGCTTAGTCGAGTTAGGACTGAGACGCTCTTGCCTGTTTTCTTCCACATTAGCACTTCAGCTGGTTCATATGTGTATATGTATAATTTATACTAACACGCTCACAATGATGTCCTTCATTTATGTTTTGTGTTTGAATCATCCAGCGGGCCATTTGAAGGGCCCGAGGCAGACTCAAAGGAGGACTCGAAGGCAAAGCATGAACAGCGTAAGCAGCAGCGAGCCCGATCTCGACCCCACAGCGAACGCAAGTGGAGCCGATCAGGAAGAAACACGGACAGACACATGGCTGATGTCAAAATAGAACTGGGCCCGATGCCCTTTGACCCCAAATACTGAAATGATTTCTGCTAGTTTAATAGGATGGCTACACATTTTAGTTGCAAAGTCTTTTTTTGTTGTTGTTAAGTTTGCACAACTTTTGAATGCTACTGAACGTCCTCGAGCTCTGTGGTGTTTGGTGAAGTAATCATTATTAGGTTTGAATGGAAGACGTGGTCTATCTAGACCCAGTTTGAGTTCATCTAAGATGTTAAACTGAACCATTCTTTCAATTTTGGCTTGTAAGTTTTAGACCCATTGATCACTTTTCCATCTTCAGCCACATCACATTTATTAAAAAAAAAGCTGAAACTGTTCATTGAGGCAAAAAAAAAAACAAAAACACATTAGGATATTTCTGTGTTTAGTTTGATGGTTTTAATTTGCTGCTACTCTTAACAGCTTTGTGTGATGTGAGAGCTCACATGCTGTTTTCTATCATTCCACCTCAAACTTTATTTAACTGGACAGTTTCACTTGTGTATGTGTAATGGAAGAGGGGGAAAAATTGGAAAATTAACATTTGAGGAAATTTAGTTGTAGATAAAATGTTTTTTAATTGACAAATGACAACATTTGAGTGTAAAATATTTATTTGTTTAAAAAAAAAAAAAAACTTTTGCCATAAAGACAGAAAGTTGCCATTGTTCCAGTGTTTGTCAGTGCCTTTCATAAATAAAGATGCTTCTACCAACTCTTCCCTCAGGAAAATGAGTATGAAATATCTCTGCTGTCCTCACAAAGTTATTCCCTTCCAAAAATACGGAGATTTCCTGCAAAGAAAGCACATGAAATGTATTTAAAAACACTGCAGCAAATGCAAGCAAAAATGTAGGTTGTCTTACCTTTTCCAAAACATCAAACATGATCAGATGGGTGGGCAGAGATGATTTGTATGGGAACGAGGTCCTGAGCCAGAGAAGAGGCTCCTTGTAAAATCTGTCAGCTTCATCCACGTAAGCTTCCTCCCCCAGATCTGGAGGACACTCGAGAAACCTCATCTTCATCGGGCAGTGGACGTGGCTATGAGGAGACCGACAACATAATGTGATCATTACAGAGAGGAAACGAGTGCCGACAGTGAAACATTTGATGTGAAGAGCTTTTGTTTGTTTTTGGTTTTTTGTCATTTCTCCGTGAATAAAGTCAACAGCTTTGAAGTTGCTCATGTACAAGAACAAGAGCAACAAATGACAGCTCAGCACGTTTTTCTGAATCAATCTTTCATACTATCACCCTCTAATATATGAGGAGTAGTCATCTCCAAGCCTCGAGAACTGCAATCAAGTGTTTGTGGTAACTGGCAATGAGTCTTTCACATTGCTGTGATGAATTTTGACCCACTCTTTGCAGAATTGTTTTAATTCAGCCATACTGGAGGGTTTTCCAGCATGAATGGCCTGTTTAAGGTCATGTTGAAGCACCACTTCAAAACCATTTCTTTTTTGGAGCTATTCAGAGGTGGACTTCAGATCACTGTCCTGCTGCATAACCCAAGTGAGCTTGAGCTTCAGGGCACAGACTGATGGATGGACATTCTCCTTCAGGATGTGTACCTGTAGAAGGGTGTCGAGTGGCAGGGCATGAGGAAGAGGACGTCTGGCTGTGGACGGGTGATGGAGACGTTGCCAACGTCACACAGTGTCTGCAGGTGGCTCATGATGTCCAGGGTGCCTCGCTGGTGAATCAGACCGGTGTACAGAGCAGGAACCAGGTTGGCCACTAACAAGATGGCTGCTGCAGGTCGACGCCAGGATTTCAAATGAGCCAAAGATATCCCTGTGGCAAGAAGGACATTCATTATATAAACACTTCTGGATGGAAATGACCACATACAGTTTTAGGGGAAAAATATACATAAAAATAAGGGACTTACCACAGAAGACCATACAGAAAGGCACCACTGGATAGATGAATCTGAACTCCTTGTGTGGAAGTAAACTGGAAGGAAGAAATGAAACAGGTCAGATTGTCTCCCATCAAGGAACACACAGGAAGTTTACCTGGTGGGATTCTTGATTCCTCTAAACACACTTTTGATAGTCAGTTACAGCCCTTAGCATCTTAGTTTATCTCTCTTTCACTGTTATTTATACGCAACAACCATAACATTATAACAGAGCCTGGATGATACACCAGGTGATATTGGCTATTTGGTAATATGTCTGTATTTGTAACAGCTGTCAAATAAAAATTTAACAAGAGCACAATCTAGCAGGGCAAAATATGCCCATCACATTATTAACACTGTTCATTGTCACCCAGTTATTGAATGAACACTATTTTTCTATTTTAAGTAACAGTGACCTTTGACCTTGACTCCATATACAATCCCAACCTTGCTTTGGCCATAAACTATCGAACTATGAAGTTTGGTAAGTGCAGGCCGAATGATTCTCAAGTTAATGAGTGGCTACGATGAACATCCGCCTGCCACAGGTGTTCACATAATACATCCTGTCTTTTGATGGAAGTTTAAAAAAATAAGGAGAAGGTTGAAGAAACATCTTTTAAGTTATGAGTACTGACATTCCACAGTTTGACCACCAGAGGACACTCTGCAATTTCCCCGTTGGAAACACGTTTGGAAACCCACCAAAGCAACAACTGGCTGATTCAATAGAAGTCTTAGAGAGTGTAAAAAAGTAATTCACAACTTGTTGTAATAGTAAAATAAGATTGCTGTTAAACTGCACTATCATATATCAGTCAGGGTCGGGGACTTTTAATTAGCCCTTTAGCGATCAAATGTTTTACACTAATCATAAAAAAGCTGAATAACATAGCTAAGAAAGTGTTTTTTTAAAAGAATAAAAATAGCAGACACAGGGGAACTCAGAGTTGAAATGTGATTAATAAAAATAAGCTAAGTCTCACCTGTAAACCGCGATGGTCCAGACGACCGCTGCCAGCAGGATTTTGTATCTCCTGAAGGCGAGCGTGCATCCGTGAAGAAAGAGAGGAAGATGAGGGCCGATCACAACGGCGAAGCCCTGAGTGAGGTACCAATGCCAGGGGTGAGAGCCGTAGAAATCAGCCACACCGTGGAAAATGTTAAACTTGATGAAGTTGAACTGCACCGGCGTCCACTGGAAAACAGAGACGAGCTGTTACACCTGAATTAATGCTGAAGGAGTTCGTGGATGTGTGTGACATGTTTTACCTTTTCGTAGAAAAAACAGTCGATCGCTGTTGAGATGACAACGGCCAGTGTCCTGATGATGAGAGAACAATCATACTGCAGGGATAAAAGACAGTAAAAGAGTCTGAGAGAAGAAGAGGCTGAAAGTACAAACCCTGTAGGAATGTAGTTATGAGTGATGAGCCTCAGTTTGTTGTCTTCCTGCCAGAAATGATACATCAGCAGAGGAAACCAGACGATCACTGCCGTCGGGCGAATGATCACAGCCAAGGCCACCAGGGCCAAGTACTTTTTACTGGAAAACAACAACGTGCAAGTAAATAATCCGGCAGAGACATCATCAGGCTAAATAACAATTACATTTTGCCTCAGTGGGATAAATGTGATTCAACAGAAGAAACTTTGGTGCTCAGCTTTGCTTTAACAGATTTGAAGATATTTCAAATCTCTGTGATTATATTGAGGTTACAGATAGAGCTTGGCCCAGTATAGATTATAGTTCAGGAGACCATCAACATCTTGGCTTATGGACTTCTCACTGCTAAGAAGCTCATTCTTTTATTTAGGAAGAAGAACAAAGTGCAGACTGTCAGATGTAGATATATTTAGATGCATTTGATCTGACACCCTTTATCTTGTAAATGCCTAAAATCATTTTAGATTCTGTAAACTACATTTCAGATATTTATTTTGGCCTCTGGGTGGGGACGGCTCACAGCGATGGGGAGGTGGGGAGGAGTAAGGGTGAGCGCAGCTTGTCTTGTTTTTGTTTTATTATTTACTCAATGAATAGCTCAGATTACAGTTCACTCTGCTGTAAACTGAGAAGTAGCCCAACTCAACGGTAATATTGAATATGAATACTTTTTATGAAAGCTTTTCTCTCGTTTTTAATGTATTTTTTTTCTTTAACTTTTTCCAAATTCTGTTTTTAATGTATTTTGTCTTTTTTCCTGATTCAATTTTTAAATGTATTTATTTATTTTTTCTTAATATTTTATTATTTCTGTTTTTGTGTTTTTTCCTTCTTTTCCTAATTCAGGTTTAATTTTTCTTCTAAATTTTTTTCATGTACCCTCCCCTCTACTTAATTCTGCTTTCAAAACATTTTTTTCTTAATTCCATCTTTTTACATGTTTATTTCTTTTTCCTTATTTTTTCGGAATAAAAAATGTGATAGTTCAAAACCATTTCTTTCTAAAAGATAAAGTGACTAATGTGTTTTTAATAAAAATGTAAAAACATGTGAACACAGCTAACCAGTGCATACCTGCTGTGTGTTTTGGACCTGGGCAGAGGAAAGTAAAAAAGGGCCAGACAGGTGAGGGTGGCCTCTGTGCTGTTGGTCAGAGTCCTGGTGCAGCAGAACCACGTGAACCAGGAACACATGTGACAGAAGAACTGGAGAGGAAACACAGCAAAAGACGAGTGCAGATTAGGATTAACAGCGTGATAGTACTGAATGCACAGCCACAATCATACAGCTGTTGCATCTTTTTTAAATAATCTTTGAACTTCAGCATTGCGTGAACTCAAAGGGTGTTTTCTATAATCTGAAAGTGTCTATCAAGCTGAAAGACAAAGTTGCCTTCACATAAATCTTTCATTAGTTTCAATTATCCAGTTTATTCAGTTCAGTCTTCAAATTAAATACAATGTTGCAAACACAGACACACATACTGCCGTACATCTACCTACCGTCCATCTCGCCACATCCTGATTTTCCAGCATTTGAAGCAGAGAGAAGAATTTCACATCAGCAAATGCAGCCAGAAGTGACTGAAGAATCCGAGGAAGCCAAATCTGAAGACGCAGACAGGTTCAGAGAAACTTTATCATGACAGAACATTGGCTGTGTACTGATCAAAAAAGTTTGCACAAAGAAAATAAAGAAACTTGCCAGGAGGTGGACTGAGTCATAGTTCATGACGTGTAATAGCTTATATAAGAATGCAAAGAGAAGTGGATACGAGAATCCTCTTATTCCAGCTGTCCATTCCCAGGTCAGATACCCATAAGTTGTTCCGTTAAGGGTGTTGAAGCATAAAATAATGACAAGCTGCAGGTTATAATTTAATGATATGCACTTGAAACCATGTATTTCAACATTACATAATGAACAAATCTCACTCAAATGACACAGATGTACTTTTTTTAAAACCAGGAAGAGGTCCTTAGACTCTTTGGAGAGGACTTTCTCAGTCCTTCAGCCACTCTGAAGGGTAGGTAACCCAAACACCAAAACTTATGTGCTCACGATGATGGGTGACAAATTAAAGGAAAAAACCTCTGAATCTTAAGTACTGGAAGGGAATACAGTGGCACTGTAATACTATGGAGGGCATTTTGCTATGATGGCTTGTTTAGATGTGTGTCCATAGAGGAATGGATCACAGTAAATCAATACAAAGCTGATGGGAATGATTACATAGTAATCCAGGAAGACTACGACTCCATCAGTAAGGCCCAGAGGGTCAGTGAATGATTGTTTGCCAGTGCCAGCTTATTCTGCTATCCACTGTTGTTTGGTGTAATTTATTAGATTGGATGATTGAAGACTGAAGAAACAAGGCAATTTAACAATTTATTTATTTAACAAACAGGGGCCTAAGTAGCACGTGGAAGAACCATACACAGCCAAAACAGCCATTCTTCAACCAGCATTTGTCGCTGGCATAAACAGCACGCCCAATCTGATCCCACAAGTGTTCAATGCCTTTGAGGTCAGGACTGCAGACAGGCCATGTCATCCTTTCCACTCCCTCCACTCTGGAGGTAGTCTCTAATAAACTTCACTCTGTGGGAGCGAGCGATGTTGTTTTGGAGGATAGAGTTTGGTACCAGACTGTAGAGATATGGGATTGCCACTGGTTTCAGAATCTCATCTCGATATCTCTGCATTGAGATTGCCTCCAATAAAGAAAAGCCTGACTCCCAGCACCTGGGATACCACAAGCTCAAAAGTAGAGTCAATAAGAGAATAAGCTGTTTGGCACTGGCAGAGAAGATTTGGCAAGTTTTCATGGGTGCAATCCACATACTCAACTCTACTGCTCAACCCACAAATTAATTGTCCTTACAAATGTGGCATGAACAGCTTGCCCAAGATGATCAAATTTAGCACTATTTAAGGGGAATGAACAGGCTTTCCAGCACTATGAGATTTATTGCTAAGAAGCATTGTTACAATAACAAAAAATAATAATAAACCAAACACAAACTTTCTTTTGTGCTACGTTTAGTTATTAGTTTTATAGCTGCACAATATGGTTTCAAATGGTGTTTTTTTTGTCTTGTTTTATGACACTTCAAACTAAACTAAGTGTAAGTGCGCATAAGAGTACTCATTATTTGCAGTATGAAACTATCAAATTCTGTTAAGAACAAATGCACATCAACGCAGAGGAAGCTGCCCTGTAGAGAGCTCACTGCAGCCCGGTCACACTGAGGGCAGTGCCTCCCATAAAGGATATTTGAAGACCATCCGATGGGAGACCTCCAAAGACTGCCAGTATTCATCTGGGACGAAGCTGGTCTGAACCAGGAAGCAGTTAATCAGTCTGAACGCCACACAAAACACAGCCACCCTCAGTACACCTGTGGAGGTCAGAAAGATCCTCACATGTGAGTACTGCAGCTGCAGTAAATATCTGATTCATTGCTCTTAGTAATGAACCTCAGTGCCGCACCGCTCCTCAGAGAGCTCTTCTCTTCCCTGGAGTACAGCTGGGATTTACGTTTCCTCAGCTTCACGTCCTCCACTTTGCTCCCAAACGTCAGCCGTGAGCGCAGATTCTCCATCTTCACGTAAACCTCCTGCGGGCATAGCTCACCTGTCCCCGGATGTGTGGCAGGTGAGTTCCCTCTGAGTCCTCAACACAATTTAAAAACCAGATACGATCGCTTTTCAAGGCACAGAATAAACTCAGGCTGAGCTGCAGCTCTGCTGATGGAGATGAACGAGCTTTGAATTTAATTAACCAACATTATTAGACGGTCTAAAAATCACTACAAATGTGCACTGTCTCCAGTCAGCGCAATAAACTGTGCGACGCTTCCGCAGTCATACCTACTTCCGGTGAAAGTTTCACTCCTGACTTCAAAATAAAGCTCTTTTTTTTAAGGTTATACAGGCGCGCTACTGCTCCCCACAGGCTTATAATTAACTACCGAAATCACAGTTAAGACTCCAGAAGTGTTTAAACCGAACTGTAACTGCAAAGTAAGAAACAAAGGCTTTACAAAATGCATGAAATAGACAAGTTTTTATACAAACAACCCAAGACCAGTATACGCCAGATTTAAGTAGGGGGTATGAGGCAGGGGTGAGGTCATTTCTTTACATTTTACTTCCAAGGAGAAGATTGTATTTATTTATTTTTTAAAGCCGTCTTGAGCAAGTAGGACAGAACACCTCACCCATGAGGCTCCCAGGAGGCATCCTAGTCAGATGCCCGAACCACCTGAACCGGACCCTTTGGATGTGGTGGAATAGAGAACGACCTGGGAATTATTCAAGCATTAAAAAGGCACCTAACTCAAGGGATACCAGCAAAATTAGCAAAGGACCAACTTTAAATTGTAACTTTAGGCACTTTGTTACTAGCAGCCTGTTATGAAAACATACAATATGTTCCTATTTCTTTAGTTTAATCCGTGGGAAAATGCCAAAGATAAAGCAGTTTGACATTGGTAAAATTATATTTTTGCACCAACAACATAAGATATGCCAAATGCTTGGCATATTTCAGCATGGTTTTCAATGTGTTCTTAAAAGAATTGGAGGTAAGTGGCCTAGTAAATGACAAAAGAAGAAGTGTTTGGCTTAATAATTGTCTGCAGCCTATTAACAGTATTTTGAATTCATGTCCTTAAAAAGTAGGTTAAAAATGACCTGACACAGGATTGTGATTGGCAACAGAACAGAAGGGTCAAGTGATGGTTTTGTAAGTAATGGTTTAATTATTGCTACCTTGAAG
>VUQK01008479.1:10889-23368 GCA_015106715.1 Bujurquina vittata | reverse complement strand
TTTTGAAGGCCTGTTTATTTATATATATATATATATATATATATATATTTTGATTGATTGTATTTAATATTGAAGCATGGTAGGACTTCTTTGAGCATTATTGTAGGAATGCTGTTACTGTGAAAACTTTCAAGCATTCACAGTAATATGGTTTTCTCCCGTCTGCGCAGACGGCAGGTAACTGCACGCTCCTGTAGGTGGCGCAGTCCACCCTTGTCATGTCATCGTTCAGCGTAGAAGAAGAATGCCCTGTACTTGACTGCTGCTGGTAGTGTTTCTGTGTTTATCTCCTTGGGTTTTCGTCTTTTTGTGTGCTCCGCAGTTAAAAACACGTCGTTCAAACAGCTTCTTCGGTGAGTCATTAAATTAGGAGAGGATCGCATCTAAAACAGCTAAAATATCACGTTTGCTTTTTCCCCCCCAGCTAAAAGGGGAAGAATCAGTGAAGCTCGCAATGGCCTTCGTGTAATCTCCGATACGGAGTTTTCAAAATAATATTATTTTCCCCCTCAGGAAACTGCTCTTAGCAGTAGTTAGAATGACCATAAAACACAATGTGGTGATAATTTAATCTATCGAGTACTGTGATTCATTGATTGACGAATCTATATTACTGGAAACTACCAGTGTTAATGAAATCACTGTTACAAGTTTGTTCTTTCGTTCTTTGCTACAAGCTGTGCAATTCAATTTTTACAAACACGTCACATTTGGCAAAGCATATGGAAGCAGTCCTAATTTATAGTGTCTTGTCAACTCTTTGTTGTTCTTTCAGGATCATTACTGGGAATCCTAATTTTAAAAAGTCATGTTTCGAAGAAGACTGCCTTTCACACAGTTAGCCTTTGCCACAGTGCTCGGAGTTGCTGGTGGAATTTACATCTACAGACCTTATTTCGAGCCAGCGCCAAAGACATCAGGTCAGCAGATCCAAGACGAGCCAAAGAAGCAGAATGAAAGGGACTGAAAGAGTTCATTACTATTAGGAAACTTTTCACAGCAGATCCAAGACGAGCCAAAGAAGCAGAATGAAAGGGATTGAAAGAGTTCATTACTATTAGGAAACTTTTCACACATAGGAGCCAGATTGACCAGCCAGAGGCTGCTGGGCTGTCACAGCTGGACTGGAGGCCAAACATTAGATAAGATGACTGTGGATGAAATCATGCTGATCCCTGCTGTTTGATCATAAATGTACAGAATAAAACATTTAATAATCTGATGTTCTCATCTGGGTTTCAGAATGACTTATAAGAAAAACTTTCATGTTGTTACTTATCAGTTTCTTACAAAGAAAAGCCAGGAACTCTTTGCCTTACACTTACAATTTTGTAGAAGGTATTTTTTTTAGATTAGTGCTGTTACACATGGGGCCTGTGAACCCATAAAGCTTAAAGATGACTAAATATTTCATCAAACATTAAAGCCCCTCTGGCTGTCCTTAGTTGTTCTCGATGAGCATTATGCACAGTCATATTTACCAGTGCAGACTTCTGCAAAGAGAGAATGAGGTTTGTGGTCCACAGAAGCCTGAAAACAGGTCACATTTTGTTCTACCACATGAAATGCATTCATACCGGTTTATGGAATACATGAAGTAGCAATGCAGCAATGTAAAAAAAACAAACCTATTTAAAAGTGAAATTATTTATTAGGATTATTTATAAGTATTATGTAAATGAGAGCAAGGTTAAAAGGGGACTTGTGGATCCCATGAAATCTGATAGGCCCTCATGGTGTCACCCACAAAATGTGGAACAACAGGGCCCTAAATTACCTTGATCTGAAAAATGACTCACCACACACTGAGTCACTGTTAAAATACACCAGGGGGTTCCTGAGGCTTAAATTTGTATCATTTATTGTAACTGATCAAAAATGTGTCATTACATCCTTCATCTATAAAAATGTGTAGCTTACACACTTTTTTTAAGCCTTAAAATGTTGTCAAATGTGCTTCATAGTCTACTTTTATCTTCATTTTGCATTAGCAGTGATTAGCATGGATGTACATCCATAAATGGCTCTTCTAGAGTCCCTGTAGCTATGGAGGAAAATACAGAATTTAACAGTGGACAGATTTGCTTGATTTCACCAACTACCAGCTTACTGAATGCTGGACTTGACTCAAAATTAATCTAAAACTGGCCTCTTTGCCTGTGTTTCTTTGCTGTGTATTTTATTTATTATCAAAGCATTCTATACAAGCACAGCTATAGAACTCAAAGTGGCCTTCATAGCTTTTTTATGCTTCTAGTGCATTGTGTTAAAAGATTCTATTATTTACACCTGTTGATAGGCTAATTCGTAGACACTGAAGAAGTCACTTTGATTAATGATGATGTTTGTCCCACTGAAAACGCTGCAACCAGATGAACTGAATCAACTTCATGGGAGTCTAATTTGCACAGGCCGTGTCCTCATTAATGTGAGGCTATGAACATAATTTTGGGTTCAAAAATGGCTCAGACGGAAAGCCTCTGCCCTATGCTGTTTTGCTGAGCTAATGCCATCTGATATTTGCTTTACTTTTTTCTTACATTTAGTAAGAAACTGTGTTAAATTTGAACCGATGTTACATGTAATATTGTTACTTTATATTTTTTTGTATACTTATACTTAGTATACTTATACACATTATATGATTCCACTCAGTTTTTACTTTGTTTTTTTTTTCATATTGCAGTTTATTTTACTCATCTATTAACCATTCTATATATTTAAACTACTTATCATAGATTTGTTGCATTTAAATTCATGTTTAACTACTGTAACACAGGAAATTCCCAAATTTTGGGCAAAATAAAATATATCTTATATTAATACCATCTGTGTAAGGCCACAGAGCTGCAGGTATTTTTTTTACTGTACATTGTATTGTACACTGTAGTATGTCTCAAAGTTATGTGCGAAAATTGCAGATTATTGAGCAGTTTCTGCTTTCCATGACAGGTGATCAGGGGGCAAAGAGTTGGGAGTAAGATGGATTTGATGCTCCTTCCTATATACAATTAGCAGGATAACATGGAAAATTATACACGGATTTTGATGAAAATGAATTGAGTTGTTGGGGTGGAACAATTGATAACATTTTGTTGGTTATCCGGAACACCATTTATATCAAGAACATTTTAAAAGGATTCTTTACCATTGTGACAATATTCACACATCTGCGCTACCTTTAAACGTTTTAAACGAAAACTGATGTGAACTTTGTGGAAATATTCCTGAACATATTATTTCATTTTCAAGGTCAAACGAATTCTTACAATCCATATCTCAATGAATTTTTCCATCTATCTCGATGCAATTGATACTCTGGTAAAAACAATTACTGGTGATAATCCATTGTCTTTTTCTATTTTAAATTAAAGTACTCACAATAATGCAAAGTGAACTACAAACCCTACACAAAAACAACGATTGCCTGTATTTAAACTGTTGTAAATGGCCTATAATGTGAAATGTATCAAACATATCTCTCGTGAATTATATCGTCATTTTGAGCGAGAAACAACATTTTTTTGTCACAAAGTAGAAGATGCAATTACTTTTTGGCAAAGTGACTTTTATGTATTCTTTATTTATCCAATCACTTTTTGGCTGGTGTATTTATTAGAAAAACCGGTATTTTGTGAGCGGAAACAGCGTGGTGTGCCGCCCGCACCCGTGCGGCTCCGGTCCGTCGCTGTGCCGTTTCCTTTAGTTAGCTGACGTTAGCCGTGAGGAGGAGCTGTTCTCCAGCAGCAGCAAGACCACACCGACTCTTACCGCTGCTGCTCACTGCTGACGAGGCTGCTCTCATGTCGACTAAAGGGCCAGCGGCGACGGACGAAGTTAAAACTCTCATTTTTTAACTTTTCCTCAAGTCTTCAGCGGTCACTTTTTCAGCGACTGTAGTTTATTTTTTAAAGACCGAGACTCAGCGCGCAGCAGCAACGCCCCGCGGCGGGTGAGTATACTCCAGGAAATGTCTGTCGAAGAAACCAGCCTGTAGCATCTGTCAGGGGGTTAGCACAAAAACTTTTCTCTCGATCGATTATTTTGCTTTGGGACTTCCTGCCTGCTTGCTGCTAGTCAGAGTGGCACAGTGTCATACAAAAGGAGCGCTGGGAAACATTTCCACACCTGCTTTAGTTTATCCTCAGACAGAGACCCCTCCTAGCTTTCCTGAACACTTGCTCAAAAATTGAGACGGATGTTTATACATGAGAAAGTGGCTTTCTCCAGCTCTTACCGCACTTCTTCTCAGGCATGCTTGGATCGATAATGTTGGCAGTTGTTTGTTTGACAGAGGAAGTTGGCAGCCAGCTCAGCCTTCTTGACAGAATCTGTAATTTTCTTTAAAAAAAAAACCCTTAAAAAGTGATTATTTCTTGTCTAATAAGTCATCTGACCACCACTGACAGCCACATGAGGACCAGCTGAGGATTATTAAATTTTATTTGCTTATTTCAGTTAATCGATTGGAACATGGGAATGAGTTTTATACGCCTCTCACTGCCTGCTTCTAAGTCCTCACAATGTATTTTAATGACTAGATAGTTGATGCACGACCACCATATCCAGTCATTTACATCACTTCTGCAGCGACCTTTTGTTTTTCTTTAAGTTAATGGTACTTGCATACCCGGATTTTCCCAAGGATCTGCCTGCTTCTGTTTTGGACAGCTGCCCAGGGTGGGTGTTCCAGTTTAGTCTTGACAAATGATTAAAGCTGTTTTTTTTTTGTTTGCATGGGTGGCAGCTTAACAGAAATCCATGCCCATACATACCAAGGTACAGCCCTGAGTATTTCTGGATCTCCAATTGTTTTATTTAAACTTGACTTATGCTGGAAAACTTCTTTAAGAGTTTAATATCTTTTTTTAGACACAACTGGACAAAATATGCAGAAATTAGACTACGTTCATGGCAAAACAACATGACAAAGATGTGATTATGTTAACAAATCAGAAAATGTGACAACAAAACTTTCTACAGTCAAGAAACAAAAAAACTGTACCTTTAACCCAAGAGCTGCCAAAACCTCTAAAAATAAAGTTCAGCCATCAGTGACCATCAGTGGTTACGACGTCTCAAGGCATTTTGGGAAATTATCACAACTTCTACTCTGTTATTTTGTGTTCCTGGAAACACATTTCCTACCTTATTTTCTTGTCCCTGAACATAATTTTGCCTCTCCAGTTGTATTTGTTCAAATATTATATGCAGTGATATAATATTTTGCACTTTTGAAGGAGAAAAAACTCCACATATTTAGGGTGAAGGTGTGAAAGCTTGTTTGCCCAACTGAAAAAAAACCCACATTTATTTTTGCAACCACAAGTTAAAAATTTGATTTTGGTATCTCAAAATTTCAGCTGAATAACTCAAATGTCTAAGAAAATAAATAGAAACTGAAAATATAACTTTAATTTCAAGTTATGAAGTCAAAACTTTGTAAATCTGTCAAAAACACAATCAGGTATGAAAATGTCTCTTAACTGCCAAGATAGAGGTAAATTACTGCAGTTTGGGTTTCTAAAGTGTCATTGTCAGTGACAGGTTATCATAAATATTACTTTTAAAATAGTAGTTAAAAATATGCTACTTCTATTTAAAAAAAATGGTGTGAATGAGTCAGATACACTAATATATTGCTGCAGCCCTATCAAGAAAGGCTAATAATTGCACCATCACCTGCCCTAGATTAAATTGTTTTATTAGTAATGACCCATTCATCCAACCCTAGATGTGTTATGTGTCTATCCCACGAATGGGCAATTTTAGGGTCACCTATTTAAATGTACTTAAATCAGGCAGTAGGTGTAGTTCTCATCCATGGAGACATAGTGGCTCCATGGTTTAGTAGTTAACCAATTTGTGTTACATTCGAAAGATCCCTGGTTGAGACAAGACCCAGCCTCGGGGCTGAGATAAAGGCCAGCTCGAGGTTGAGATAAATGGGAGGGTTGCATCAGGGCATCAAATATGTGGATCAGTCTGCCGTGGCGACCCCGTAGGAAATAAGGGAGCAGTTGAAAGTATCATGGAGACATACAAGTATAACATGAATTGTCACTCTTGTGGTGTCTGCAGCTGACCATGAACCACAACATTCCCCTTAGTTCTTATTTTGGCGGTGTAGTGGTTAGCACTGTTGCCTCACAGCAAGAAGGTTCCTGTTATCAGTCCTCTGGCTGGCTGAGACCATTCTGTGAGAAGTTTGTATGTTCTCCATGTACCTGTCTGGGTTTTCTCCTGATAGTCTGGCTTCCTGCCACAGTTCAAAGACATGCAAGTTATTAAGATGGTGCCAAGGTGGCTCCAGGAGCGAGCAGGTATGCCGTGTGGCGGTGCGGTTGGCGCAGGTTCGAGTCCTGACCGGTTTCCCTTTGCCGCGTCTTTTCCCTGTCTCTCTCCTCCCACTTTCCTGTCTCCCTCCAGTACCAAGCTATCAAATAAAGCCAAAAATAATAATGGAGAAAAAAAAGTGTTTGGTGGACCTGTGAGGCAGCATTTTCACACTAAGGATTTAGATTCTTATATTGAGAGTAAAGATGTCTGAGTGCAGATCTTTACTACATCTTTCACACTAAACCAGCATGTCATGTGCTTCTCTTGGTGTGGCGTAGAGCCAGTAAGGGAGGAGAAGGACCTGCAGGGTCGTTATTGATTATGAAAGATTTGCAGTTTGTAAAGTAGTAACAAGGACAAGACCTACTTCTTCTTCCTCCTCCTTTTTGTGTGTTCACTGCTCTGTGTTTTCTTGCCTAACACAAGAGAAGATACTGTGCCATCAGAGCTTGCTTCCTTTTCACAGCTATGCTGGGTCTGGAAAGTTGGTGTGACTATGTTCAATTTACCTTCATCCTTAGATTTTAGAGCTGTGCACCACACATTTTGTGTAATTCATTTTCTTTCTTTCTGCTTGTAACTTGATGTTGTAATTTTTTATTATTTAAATGAGACGCAAAAAGAACGTCTCTGATTAGCCTGATAATAGTCTGCAGAAATTTGCTGACACAATCTTCACTCCGGCAGTGTGGTTTTGCTTGACTCTGTCACTTCTGCGACCTGTTTTTACTGAAGCACATTTCATATATTGGCTCAAACTTTTGCATCATTTTTAAAAAAAAACAAAAACTGTTTTGGTCCCCCACCAAAGGATTATCAACCAGTTTCTTTAGGTGGGGTTTTTTATTATTTAAGCATACCATAGATTTTAATTTTAATTTTTGCCATGTACCCCAGTCACCAGCTTTCCATATTGAAGCACAAACAATCTTAATAGAAAAAATATGTGCTGCTAAATTTGCCACTTGTCTCTTCATACAAGACTGAATGATTATTTTAATGTGTTTTCATTACTGAAGTATATTAAAGTCAGCAGAACACACACAAAAAAGTAACTGGACTTTGTGCAAAAATGGCTGTAAGTTCTACAAGGTTAATACAATAATTTTATGAAACTCCTTGATTTAAAACTGAAAGTCTGCAGCTCAATTGCATCTTGATTGTTTGATTAAGAATGCATTGTGGTAGCGTGCAGAGGTTAAAAAAAAAAGTAAACTGTTTCCAGTGAGGAACAATACAACACAAGGACTTTTAAGCTTTTTTAGCAAACATGGTGTTTATTAGTGATAATTACAACAGATTGGGTTAAATTACATTTAATTATTAAATCCATATTTTTCCAACTGGCGAGCCAGAATGTCTGCTGTAAGAAAGATACGAAACCTAAATGATATGAAACCTAAATGAAATCCTTCCATAAATCACATGTTTGTGAAGGCTCTGATGTTTACGTGTTAATGAAACCGTTTTTAGATGGATAAATGTTCAGCTTGGTGGTCACATCAGAGGGTTGACCTTGTTGATCCATACATATGTGAGCAGTTCAGTCACACTTTAAAAATTACAACCACATTTCTAAATAGTTGGGACACTGCGTAAAATGTCAATAAAAATATTTTGCAATAATTCATATTTAAACACCATATCTAAGTGAAAAAGCTACAAAGACTAACCATTATGCTTAGTTTAAATTGGATGCCAACACATTTCAAAAACTGTTTGCACTGTGTTGCATCACCTCTTTTTGCAGTCCCTAAGCAACTGTCGAGTTTTGAAAGCGAAATATTTTTGCATTCTTGCATAATTCAGCAGTTGCTTAACAGTTTGTAGCCTCCTTTGTCATATTTTCTGTTGCTTAATGCACCATTGGGTGGCCAGTCTGGACTGCAGGCAAGTCAGTTTAGTACCTGGGCTCTTGCCACAGAGATGTGCTGTTGAAATATGTGGTTTACTATTGTTTTACTGGAAAAAGATGTCACGTTCCAGAATCTATACACAGTCATCCCTCACTATATTGTGGTTCACTTATTGCGGCTTTACTGTATCGCAGGGTTTTTTCGTTTTAAAAAAAAAATCTAATTCTTTATTGCAGAGTTTTTGCTATACCTTCAGAAGCGCTGTAATGCTCTTCTTGGCTGTGCAGTACTGTACATTCATCTCATCTTCATCACCATCATCGCCATCAGTACTGCACAGCTACATAATTCATCATCATCATTATTCACATTGTAGTAAGATACTGGAAAAGGTTTATAGGAGATTGGGAAGGGTTTATAAAGCCTTAATAAATATATATATATATAAACATAACACTGCTGCTTAGCAAATTTACACCTTTTGCCGGGATCTGAATGTAACCCCCGTGACAGGTGAGGGATCACTGTATATCGTTTGGCCTTTAGAGGTGGGTGAGTTATCCTTGGCGTATGCTCTGATGTCCTCCATAATGCCACAGATTTTGGAAATAGGCTGCATGGTCCCTAACCTTTTCAGAAAATAATTTAATTGGTCAGACTACAGGACAGTTTTCCACTTTGTCTCAGTCCATCTTAAATGAGCCTGAGGCCAGAGAAGCTGGTGTTATTTCCCTTTCTGTTTTCTCTTTGCATTGGTGGCTGCAGTGAGGACCAGTTGTCGCTGACAGCGGTTTTCAGACAAGATTTCTTAATCATTTCAAAATATATTTTTTTTAATAATTTGAACATTTTGTGGAAGTTTTTTTTCAATTTTACTTTGCAGATTTTCTGAACTATTTATCCAAGCAGCTTTTCACAGAGCAAACCCCCCAAACCCCACCCAGCATGTTCAAGATGTTCAACCTATTCACAGTGATTTCTCAGTCTTTTGTTGCCCCTGTCCAAACTTTGTTGAAACCTGTTTGCCCAGAAAAAATGCAAATGACTACACCAGTTTCAGCTTTAATGGTGTTGTTTAATCAGTTATGTGGTTTAAATGATTCGCAAAGCTTGACAGCGTTCCAGTTTTGTTGGAAATGGAGTTGCAGTTATCCCCCAGGAGTAAATTCACTAAACCTCACAGTAGCATCGAAAAGTGTGAGGTTTATCCTCCTTTAGCTTATAACTAGTAGCCTGGCAATGTCTGTGCTTGGATTCAACCAGAGACTCATCTGCATGTTTCAACCTGCTAAGCTTTTAGTTCCTTCACACCAAACCATGTACTCTTTTTCTTTTTTTCTCCTTGGTCTCTCATATGCCAGCAGCAGGATTTAGGTCAGGGCTCTGGCAGAGCCACACTGAAAGTTTTCTGCAGGGCAGAAAGAGTCTCACCTCCACGCTTAGTCCAAGTCCTGTAGACTAGTTGGAGTTTTTTCCCTGGATTTTTTTCACAGAGACTTTCTACCATCATATATTCATGTTGGTGGAATTTAGTCTACAAAAAATGTGCTGTCTTCTTTCTTTATTTTGTTGTGAAGTTTATCCCAGCTCTCAGTTTGTTTGAGCTTTTGAGTGGTTCTCAGTGTGGCCCTGTCTGATAAATCTTGTTGATCTCTGTGGTGAAGAATCTAAATCTGTAAAGCAAAGCAGAAACATGAGAGCACTGCTTGAAGGGCAGGAGTTTCAAACTGACTGTTGTGCTGTTCATTATTTTTGTTGCTTATGTCCTGGTACAATAGTGGATTCTCATATTAAATATGCATATACTGTCTATATACGGACCTCATTAAAAACTTTGGCACAGTAATCTCTGTGAGCCAGAACACTTGAGTCTTTACTATAAAAGAGCCTTCTATAAAAGCTCTGCAGGGTTCAGCAGAACCAATAGTTCAGAGCCAGTAAAAAAAAAAAAAACTAGAATGCTTGGCATGTAGACTGCTAAACCTTTTTACCTGTGGAGGTGTCTGAAATGCACCATTATTAAAGACAAGTTCTTTCTTCAGTATTTTCACATTTAAATACCAATATAAATCCTCAGTCAAACCACCTGTGTGGCTAAATAAAATGCAAACAGCAAATGCTTTTAGCTGCTCCCAGCCAACCTGGTTTGTTTTTCAGTGACATACATACAGATTTCACTGTCAGACTAATTTCACTATCTTGTGTGTTGAACAGCTTTTTTAGCTCACCATCTTTAAATTTGCCAGATTTGTTGTTACCTTTACTACAAGCTGACAGTAGCCACCCCATCTTTTTCTAGCAGAGATATCTGCAGCACGCAGAGGGACACAACAGTTACTTCATTACATTTATTTGAAAGCTTTGGTTACTGTTTCTTAATGTAGAATATAAATGATAATTTAGATGGTTTATAATGTAGAACACAAATCGACCAACATTTTGTGCTTTATTCTTATTGATTAGGCAATTAAGCACTGGGCACTGGTTTGTGTTTGAGACCATTTTATTCATTTTCATCTGTATGATTTCGTAGAGGGGATATCCCTTAAATGGTTGTCTCGCAGAAGCCCCACCCACCCGCTGTTCAAACCCTTGCTTTAGGAAGGGCATCCAATCTGAAGAGAGGCTTAAGGAGCCTTAAAGTGGAAGGTGGTAAAACAATAAGTGAGCAGCACCAAGGTCCAGAATAAGCTAAATAAGGATCATTTTGAACTGCCCAAAGCAAGGTCCAAAAAGTATCGTATAATAGGTCCACTCTAATAGATATCACTATTAAACTTGATATTACCTTCAGACTTTTAAGCTATTGCAAGTTTTGTGAGATTTTATTTGTTTGTTTGTGTATAAACACGCAAATGAGGTTAAATTTCAATAATATAATAATAATAATAATAATAATAACAACAGATACCCTTTATTTGAAATATAGAATAAAAGTAGTTTCTTTAGGCGTCCTGATGGCTTTCAAGTTATTAATAAAACCTCATTTAGACATTTTAACCTGCCTGAGTCAAAACAGACACAGGAGCAGGAATGTGGACATCACTGTTGTCCAATTTAGTGCTCTTTGTTCACAGTTTATGGCCACATCCGTGCTTCAAGCAGCCATTTCCCATATCCATCTCAGAGTGTTTATCATGGATCTTGATTTTGCACTAAATCTTAAGCTGCTTATTAAAGTCTTAGATGAAGAGTTCAGTGGGGGATACAGTGAAAGAATGTAAGACTTGTCTGAATGCTTTTCTCTGCAGTGGTCATATGATAAATCTATGCTGTCTTTTAACTGTTTTGACTGGACCCATTCAACCTTTACTAATGAAAATGTTACATCTAGCAGTTGCAACACAGTGTGCTTCTTATTCCCTCTGAGTTAGTGTAAGGACACAATACTTATTAATCAAAAAGTAATTCAACCTTTACTCTCAAATATGTAGAACAATAATCTAATAATTAGCTGAGAGAATTTGTAGCTATAATCAAACTGTAGGGATACTAAGTGGACATAAACCAGAGTCTGTGTTTGGCTGGAAAGGAATTTAAAATGCTTCCTGTCACTGTGTCAGCAAAATGAAATCGCTCTCACTTTGCGCACATTAGCCCATAGTGCCATCGTCTGTACAAATCTACGCCTAGAAGGCACTTAAGTCTCAAAGGAGGAATGCATTTCTCCTGCCAGGATTGACTGTAGGTTTAACTAAACAGGATATGAGCCTGTGAGGCTTCTGATAGTTTGAATATGTGTGATAAAGTTTTAATAATAACCATGCTCCAGTATCTAGAGTGGTATTTAATAATAAAATAAGCCTCACTGGTTCTTTTGGATTATAAACAAAAATATGTTCTTACAAAAAAGTTGATTATTTCTATAGACCAACAAAGAATTACACAGCAGAAAAAGGTTTAAGATTTCATGCTGTGTTATTAAATAAGCCTTTTATAATGGAGTCAGTGTAATGTTCAGCTGTGGTTACATGAGGCTGGTATCTGTGGTGGCACGTTCATATTCAGTACAGTAGATCAGTGGTAAACATGTTAACATGTTCAAGCAAGGGTTTATAGTCTGGCAGGCATGCTTCTAGAGATGCATATGTCACCCTACCTGGATTTTTTCTATAGTTTAATAAAAATGTTCTGCAATCAAGTTTACATCAGAACACTGACACTAATGGATGTGTTCCAGCATTTTTAAAAAAAAATAGTTTTCAATTAGGTGTGTGTGTGTGTGTGTGTGTGTGTGTGTGTGTATATATATATATATATATATATATATATATATATATATTT
>VUQK01008476.1:21147-34205 GCA_015106715.1 Bujurquina vittata | reverse complement strand
TACCTTTTACTAGCCTTCATTTGAGCTCATTTAATTTACTACCTTTTACTACCCCGCAGAAACCCTGTTTAAGTCCGAAGCGCTCCCACACTGTTCAACTTTGAAACCAATTCTATTTCGGGTTTTCTCCCCCAGTGTTAACTAGCGTTTTTTTAGTTTGTTAACTCCTCACGGGGCTCTAACGCTGCAGACATACAAGACAATGCGCCTCAGCTGGCTACCTGACGCCATAGTTCACTCCCCGTTACGCTAAGGAAATGAGAAAAGGAGGGGACAGTGGAGAGCGGCAGAGTTAGAAAAGATAAAGCCGATAAATAAAAATTGTCTACCTCATTTGAAGTTATCGTGCGATTAATTAATTTATTGTTTATCGCGACATGCCTAGGTCGTAGTGATAGATGTTGCAATATCAAGTGACAGGAACATCAGGGAGAAGGAACACAAGAAGCTGGACAAATGCCAAGGGCTCATAGAGGAGCTGGAAAGGATGTGGAAGATGAAGGTAACAGTGGTCGCCGTGGTAATCGGAACACTAGGGGGAATGACCCCCAAACTGGGAGAGTGGCTCCAGCAGATTCCCAGAGGAACATCCAAGATCTCTGTCCAGAAGAGTGCAATACCAGGAACAGCTAAGATACTGGGCAGGACCGTCAAGCTTCCAGGCCTCTGGTAGAGGACCCGAGCTTGGAAGGGCAAAAAAAAAAAAAAAAAAAAAAAAAAAAAAAAAGACAGTGGAGCTTCACCCTTCCAGCTAGATGTGAAAATATGTCTCATGTTGTTGTTTAGCAGTAAAATATCCTTAAGCTCAGGGAGACCGATCAGCCACCCTGTGCCGTCAAAACAGCTCTAAACTGTCAGAACACAGACACAGGACCTCTGGGGGTGTCCTGTGTTGTCTGGCATTAGGACTGGCATGGGTCCTGTGGGTTGTGGTTGTGAGACCTACATTACTGTGGAAATGTCTCTGTGGCACAAATGGCTTGATTCAGTCCCGCTCACACACACTCACAACACTCTGGCTTTCCACAAAGGTCGTTTATTTCTATAATGTCATGGTTACATGTTCTCAACTGTTTAGGCGGCAGGCTTCCACTTCAGCTCTCTTTCCTCTCCCCCTGCCAGCTCCTGCATAAAAAGACACAAAACACATAATCAAAGTCATGTCGGGCAGCTGTGCGCTCCCCGTCCTTCCCTGACACCCCTTCCTGAACCCACTGCTACACCTCTCCCCTGCAGCCATGCCCAAACCACGGTCTCCAGTCACCATTTATTTCCTTATTGTTTACTAGGAAAATGGCAAACAGGTGCAGTAATTTACCAAAGCATGTGAAAGCATACATGGAAATGCAGGATATAAGTTAAACTCAGAGTGTGTACAATTCTAACAAGCTTGACTTCAATATTTGTTTTGACAACCGTTATTCCTCAGCACAGTCTAAACTCTCGGCAGCTTTCTTGTAATTTCTTTAAGTAGTCTTCAGGAACAGTTCTCGAGGCGTGGGCTCTGGGGAGGCCAGTCCATGACTGACAGTGATACATTGTGTGTTTTTCTATCCAGATTTTACCGCAATGGCAGCCTGTTAGGGATCATTCTCATGCTGCGAAATAAAGCTGCTGCCAATCAGATTCTTTTCTGATGCTACTGCATGGTGGATTAAAATCTCACTTTTCTGCATTCATAAGTCCATCAAGTTTGACAAGATCTTCAATAGCACTGGTTGAAATGCAGCCCAAACCATGACAGAGCCTCCACTGTGTTTTACAGATGGCTGTAGACACCCAGGGTTGGGCCTCTCCCCTGACTTCCTGTGTATCACAGGAGGTCAGGAGGAAACTGAACCAGAAATTTTAAATTTGGATTAATAACTCCATCAGACCTGTTGACACTGATTTTCAGTCCAGTTCTTGTGTAATTTTGCATACCTCAGCCTTTTCTCACTGTTTCCCTTCCTTAAGAACGGCTTCATGACAGCCACCCTTTGACTGAGATCATTCCTGATGAGGCGTCAGTGAACAGTAGGTGGATCAATGGAAGCATCAGATGATTCTCTCAGGTCCTGTGTCAGGTCTTTGCTGGATTTTTTTCCCCTATTTCTTAAGGACATGACTTTCAGATACTGTTTTTCTGCTTGATAGTTGTTTTTAGGCCCGACACGTCTTGTTTTTTCCAGTTGCCACAATTTTTTAATGACACACTGCACAAAATGCTGAGACGTGATGTTTTCAACTTGGTGCAAAAATACTATTTATTTTATGCGTGTCAAACTGTGTTATCTTTGGCATTTTCATAGATTCAACTAAAGAAATGGAAACAATTGCCTAAAGATAGAAATTAAAATATTTTAATGACTCATAGGCCAGTGTTAAGTGGTGTAACAACCCAAAAAAAAGAAAAAAAAAGAAAAAAGAACTAAACAAAAGAAAAATATTCCTCTGAAAACGTTAAGGTGCAAGGACTTGACTGAAAATGTGTGAAAACGCAGCAGCTAATGGACAATGAAAAACTTTGAAAGGCCTTCAGAAAGCCTGGAGAACTATTGCTCAAGAGAAACTCTGGGTCCTTGCTAACATAACATAAAGATACTGTGTGAGTGTTGGCTCCAGACGTTTGCACAGTACTGTAAATGGATCGTGCTTGTGTCGCGCTTTGGAAGCTGGGCTGCCTCTGGCTTTTTATTGCAACCCTCAAAGAGTTCCTGAGGTGAGCTTTCTGTGGTATGGAAATGTTGCTGTTGTTTTGGTGTGCCATTGTCTATATCAATGAGAGGATATGAAATGTTATTCACTTTCCTGGTTTCAGTTATGTGGCTGATGGGTGTGTGTTACCTGAACAAAAGATATGCGTCACCTAACACTTCCACTGGCAGAAAAATGCGTGAAATTACAGCATCCTCATCTACCATCCACCACACCCTCATTTCTACTGTCGCTCCTTCACATATTCAGTCCTGGAAAAATCGAATTCCGTCACCTCTCAGTCACATATCGAAACTGTCCTGTATGGCTGCTGTGGGAGAAGTGTCGGCTATTTGTAGAAATAAGTTTTCAGAGCCGACAGCCTTGATTCTGAACTGATTATTGCGATGCATCTTAAATCAAACGAATATGTATTTCAAACAATCACAAATCCTCAAATTTAGTCCCTGATTAACTGTGAACTATGCAGCACCAGGGTGGAAATCAGCATAACATCACAGACTAGAGTCTTGATTTTGTGCGTTCTCAGATACACAAATAAGATCTCATGCTTAACGTCCTACTTAAAAACAAACAAACAAAATAAAAAATCCCACCCTGACTGGCTGAGAATTCTTAGCCTTGAAATGACATTTGTTTGATCATTATAGTTATTTTGCAGATTTAGATTGTAGATTTACTGGAATGCCTTTTTTTTTTTTGAGCTGTTCTTACATCCACACTGAGGATGGCTTTGATCATTAGCCTGTTAATGAACTGCCTTGATTTCTGCCAGTAGCCAGCAACATGAACGCTGCCGTATTAATAATCAATGCTGAGCAAGAACTGTGTCTGTGAGTCCCGTCTGAAGGTAACAACATCGGCAGGAATTTGATGAAAAAAAAAGCCTGAGAGTCAAATTTTTGCTGCTGCCTCAAATATTCACCAGGCACCTTGTTATTAAGCATCATCAGTGAACGAGGAGTTTGTAGAGAAACTGAAGGTTATACAGATTCACTTTCACACAGAAGACCGTCTACACACTGTAAGTCAAGGTTCAAAGAACAATTAACCTGAATTTATTTTGATAACTGATTTGTGTTTTGGGACTGTTAGTTTCATCCAAAGTCCAAACTAAAGACAAATAACAGCAACCAAATGAACTGCTTAGTGTTCAAAATGCTCGTAATTGATCCGTTTGACGAGTTACCGTGTGGCAATATGAAATTACTTCAGCGCCTCCTTTTTCAATTACAAGGCTCCTCGTGAGATAACAATTCAAAATAATGCATATGAAAATGACAGTTCTGCAATTTTGTTCTCTCACTGCTCATCACACTTCACAATCCTTTTAAACACTGCCTTGGTTTTATAACCATCGAGGAAGGTGCAAATCTAGTTTCAATTAAGGTAAACTCCTCTTCAAAATCATCATTACAAAAAAAATGAGACAGAAATTACAGTCATCTGTCAAGTGCTTTCATTTTCTACGTCTGATTTTCTTACACACAAACACTGAAAGTGCATACCTGATTTTTCAGACTGACTCTTTTACCCCCCCCCCCCCCCCCCCCCCCCCCCCCCCTTTTCCCCCCCCCCCCCCCCCCCCTCCCCCAAAACAAACCCCCCCCCCCCCCCCCTTTTGCCCTCTCGGCTTCAGCAGCATGTCAAATAGATAATCAATAGCCTCTCGAGACTTTGTTCCCCTGCACGCTAGATAATGGTTAGAGATGCCAGTGTGCTGAACACACCTCATTAACCACTGGTTGCAGCAGTTTGGCTTTTTCCAGTGCAGCCCCAGCCCCTAGTCAGCAGTGAGACTAATGCACCTGACAGTTACGGCAATGACACGCATATTTCAGCCCTGCTGTCAATGCGAGGGTGAAGATATTCTCATCCTGCTCGGATTCATCACAAACGGATGACCTTTGCTAATTTTGTACTGTGTTTGTGTATTGGTATTTCATGCTCATCTCCCATGTTGTGCCCTCATGCACTCACATAAGATGTACAAAACGAGGCTGAATGGGCAAAATAAGGGGAGACAAGAAATGGGGGAATGGACGGAGAGAGGAGTGATGGCTGTGTGAATAGTAAAGGAGGATGGAGAAGCTCAGAGATAATCCAGAGACTGTTGTCAGCAGTTCTGCCTCTGTGTGTGTGTGTGTGTGTTTGAGAATGAGAGAGTGACAAAGATGCACATCTGGTGTAATTTAAAGACATACATGTAGGTTATTTCTATTAGAGAGGCACACGTCACCTCACATGGGACACTGCGAGCTCTGCAGAGGGGCTGGAAAACTGACATCCTATTAAAAAGAAAGTCAATACATTTATTCATCAGGGGGGAAAAAAGTGGAATATCATGTTCTCCGCTGTGAATGTGAATTGGAAAAGTTTCAGTTCACGGTGGTACTAATGGTTTATTTACACATTATATTGCACACTCGCATATCTGAAACTTCTGCAGCATGGGCAGGCAGGGAAATAAGTCAGACAGTTGAGTACAAACAATGCAATCAACAAGAAAACAGCCAATTACAAGACAGAGTTAGCGGCATGGAACAACTAATAAATAACTGAAGATTATAATTATTATCCACTGTTATTACGGTTGAATTATGGCTACATTTTTTTGTATTTCAAATCTTTTGGCGCTTTAATGAGAAGAGATTATTTTAACGGAAGATATGTGAGCATTAAGCCTCATGGCTTTCTCTCCTCTCTCCCTCTCTTTTTTCGCCTCCTCTCCTTGCATCTCAACTTGTTTTTTCTCCCTACCTCCTACCCTCATTGGACCACCTCCCTTACCAGCGATTTTGATTGGCTCAGAGGCTCAGAGTGCATTGTCGTGCAGTTTCTGTGTCATACAGAGACAAAGCTGTGGTGTCTGTTTCAGGCAGTCAAGGAGATACACAAAGGTGGACACACTTAAATGCATTCAGGAGTACAATGTATGCATGCAGGCTCATTTTCCTACTTGTTTCGCCCCCACACTCCACTGTTATGATATCAAATCTGAACAACTGAAATGGAGTCGCTCCATTCCCCAAACTAATTATGTGAAGCAGAGATGTGCATCAGGTCCATCATGTCATCATGGCAGTCATCTTGTTCATCTCATTTGATTTCCTACAAGCAATGAAATTTTGCATTTGATGCTATCCCTCAGCAAGGCAAATATCCAAGTGAAGACACTATTTAGTCTCTCAGATCATTTCACAATAATGTTGGGATACTTTTGGAATTCATTTGCTAGAAAAAACACACACGCACATTCACACACTCACTCACACACAGACAAACACACACACAAGCACACACACACATAGAGGCATGAATTTTCTTTGTAGAGAAATGATTTGAATTTTCTCCCCCGCAAAAAAAAAAAAAAATCCCAGTTGGAGTACAGTCGATCTCTGCTCTTTTTCCATTGTTATTGTTCATAATTTAACAGTCTGCAGCTGTGTTGAGCACAGAATGGAGGTTTTGTATGGCCACACTCTGAGCAGATTTGTTATTGCTTAGAGTTGAGAGTGGCATCCAGCTTCTCATTTAATTTATAAAAATAGACACCTCGCTACCTTCTCCCCACTGTACCAAAGTAAAGCCAAAATGAGCACTGCCATCTTGAGCCGGTGATGTCATTTGAAACCAGAGTCTGTGCAGCAGTGACTGGAGGATGGAAACATTGTATTAATGTTCCACTCCAGGTCACCACTGTGCAAACGCAACCTGTTCTCGTCCGCTGGGTGTCGAGTACTGCTGTTTTGTCAAAGGAGTCTCAGAAACACAGTACTGTGCAAAAGTCTTGAATCACCTGATTCCTCATTTCTTTACCTTTTGCCAGGAAAATGGGAAATATGCAAACGTACACAGAAATACAGCATCTAAAGCAGAAACAGAGTTTGTACAGTTCTAACAAGCTTGAAAGTTAATATTTAATATGACCATCTTTGTTCTTCAACACAGCCTGAACTCTCTGAGGCAGTTTTATTATAATTTCTTCAGGAATAATTCTCCAGGCTTCTTGAAGGGAAAAAAAATCTCTTCCCTTTCTCTTTTTTGCCTTCTCTCATTGCATCTCAACTTGTTTTGACTATTGACTGTCAAGATGATCCAAAACTGCTTCTATAACATTGAGGTCTGTGCTCTGGGGAAGACAGTCCACGACTACTGTCAAATTGTATTGTGTTTGGCATTGTTGCAAATTCAACTAAAGAAATGGGAACACATGCTGCTAGTAACAAAGTACCTACAATTTAAAATCGGTCCCTTGCTAAGTTGTATGTTATGTGTAGGCACAACAATGGTCCATCCATTAAGTTAGGTGCCTATTTAAGCTTGCATGAGTCATAGGTCAGTGCCAGTGGCTTGACAAACAAAAACAGATTCCTCTGAAAGTTGTCCGGTATGAAGACAGGGCTGAAAATCAATGGAAAAATAGCCAATATCATAAGAAAAGACCTTCAGAAAGCCCGGAAAACTATTAGAAGAAAGTTTGACTCCTCTGAAGCAAAATATACACAAATAAGAGGTAACTTGAGATTTTTGCACAGTGCTGTACGCATGAGGTGTCCTTTCTGTGACACGCCGGTGGGTCTCACCCCAGCTCGTCACATCGATCAAGGCCCATCGTGTTTCACTGCACTGGGTAAGTAGAATTTTCAGCATGCAGGTTTAATATTCTGGAGGAGAGCTCAAAACACAATCTTTTCCCTGCACCTAACCAAACAGCAAGTGAAAATAAAAGTAAAAATTGAGTGAACATGACAACAAACTGAAGTAAAAAACACACAACACTTCCAAACAGGACACCGGCTATTGTCTCTAAGATAAGAAAATTGTGATTTATGCCACTGCCATCCCTCCTACTGTCTAATGTGGACTTTGTTGGCCTTTAAAATGTAACCATTAGCTCTCTGAATTCAGCATTGCTGCAGCTGATGTGTCAGGGCACTAAAGCTAAAGGACACCTTGTAATTATCTCTGTAACACCTGCAGCTTCTGACAAGAAAGACAAGATTGGAGAAGCTGGGATGAGAACCAGTTTGCAGATTCTAGCTGCAATGTCATTTCCTGCACAAGATGGCGGTGGCCATTTCCAAGACATTTTGGCCCCACTCCTGATGAACTAACAAAATGCTTATAGTCTGTAACTCAGCAAGAAATCCAATCAGACTCTTCCTTAATAGATGATTAGGCTTCTTGGTAGCTCATAAACTCCTTTACTTTCTATGGTGTCACCTGATTCCACCTAACTTTGTCTTCATGTTAAACATTCACTGCTCTTTAAACACCCACAGATGATTATAAAGCCCTGGCAGAGGTGTGCAGTGCTTTTCCAGCGTTAACAACATTTGATGCTGGTTTAGCACCATTTAGCAAAAGTTACAGACACAGCATAAAATCTATGGAAAGTGAGCAGGAGGCTAGGCAAACAGAATTCAGTTGTATAAGATCACAAGTGCGCGTCTCAAAAGATAATAAAATGTGACCTTGATATGTCAAATGCAATGATGAGATGCATGTGCCTCATTTCAGCTGACGCGTGACTTACACGTGTTAAGCATAAAGAATGTGTACGGTGGGTCAGCAGCTTGGAAACAGAATATATGAAGTGTGAAATGATAAATTATTTCTAAACCCTGATAAGTTGCTGTATTGAATTTTTCTCCTTATCTATCAACAGAGTGATGTGAGGCTTAGCAGAGCATGTTTCACTCCACTGTATATCAGATATCACTGACAAAGCTCCTCAGAGCTCTTCTTTTACTGTACATCACATTAACTTATGAACACCCCCCACCCCCCGCTTTACATTAAACACTTCCAATGCAGTCGCCCCACATACTAAATCCACACATTATTTTAGTATTGCGAGATAAAAAGATCAAGAATTAGACAGGACATCAGAGAGAGGTGGCAATGGATGAAGGAAGTGGTGGAAAGAGGGGGCGCAGATGGGTTCGGGACGAGGAAAGAGAAAACAATTTGGATTTTCATGACAGACGAGGCAGAGGCAAAGAGGTGGAGGGAAGGGAGGGAAAGAGAGCGCGGCTATGTAAGGAAAAAGATGAATATTTAATCAAACTTGTGAAGACCTGGAACAGCGAGACAGAGAGGGAGAGAGAGGAAAGGTGGAGAGAGAGTGTGTGTGGGGGGGGGTCACATTTAAGCCTATTTATAGCCTGATTTATGGTCTCTGCTTATAGATTTCACCAAGAAAGGACTTCTGCAACATTAAAATGAAAGAAAAAGGTTCCTCCAAACAAACAGCAGTGATGGTTAAGGTTCGGTTAGTCAAAGGAAAATGTGCTGAGGCCGGGGAACGGTGATTACACGAGTTCAGAAAAGGGCAATTTCTGCACAGGATCTGTGTGTTGGACTTCCCTGCTTTTATAAATAGACTAAGAGAGTGGCCTCCCACACTACAAGTAAAAGTAAGATTAGCAGAGTCCCTTACAAAAAAATATTTCATAAAAATGTGTTTTAATTGTTTTATTTGCCTAATTGAGGTGCACCTAATTTATTTAAGTGTAGCATGTGTTTATACTGCTGTTTTGCTGCTGTCATCCATTCTCTGTTTCTGTGTGTGTTTGTGTGTGTGTGTGTGTGTCCTCTGCTCTGCTGTGTGCCTGTTTCATTCTCCATCATTGTGACACATGCGCAGCAGAGCAGAGAAGAGACTTGAAGATATGTTCCTCGAATTGAGGACAACTTGTCCCATTGCTAAAAGGGCAATAAAAGCTGTTGAGCAATTGTTAACCTAAAATGTCAGCAACAAAAATCTACAGTATAAGCCAGGCCAAAATATCTACATTGTTATAAAGCACCCAGCCCGACAAAAAAGAGAGAAAAGCTCTGCTACTGGCAAGTACTGTAGGCCTTTTGTGGCATCATACGGTCATTCACCGTGTTTTCACTATTAGTGTGGGATTAAAATTATATAGAAATTGTATAAAAAAAGTAAAACACAAGGAGAATGTTTAAAGTAGCAGCACATTTAAGGGAAAAAAACAACAACAATAACAGAGCTTAAATCTTAGACATTATCATGTTCCAGTAACAACTGCATCGGACATTGCTCTATCACGCTGATCCACATTTTGGTCTTCCAGTCATTCTTTAGAGGTTAAAACCTCCACATCCTTGCTGCTAACTAGGTGGTGAACAGGCTAACAGAACACAACAGGTAAAAAAAAAAGTTTGTTTATCAGAGCAGTTTCACTGGAAAAAGACTGAAGCTGCACGATTTTAGAAATAGCAGGTACAACCCAGACCTGCATACTTCCTGTTTCTTTCTCTCTCAGTATATCTTCTTCGAGCCTTGTTTTCCACCACATCGACTTTCACAGTCACTTTATCCTTACAAGTTTTTCCTTCCCCTTAGCCTCTCTCTTCACCTCCTTTCCCTTCTTCCCATCCCCATTCTCTATTAAAATCAGCTGCGTTTTCTCACCTCTGCTCAGACTTGCAGGTTTATTTTAGTCCTGTGCCTGTTAGCACAGCAGCATAAGATGGTTGTCACCCTTACCCACCACTACTTTGCAGACAGCCACTCACAATTTTCCCTCCTTTCTCTTTGCACTGGCTCATATAATTTCTCCATTTTGATCACTTTTTCCCCTCCCGGTTGGCCGGTTCAGCCAAAGCTCATTGCTGGTATGTTTCCTTCATTTGCAGTATCTTCTTTCTCCGTCTGGTTCTCCTTCCTCAGCTACTTAGCAGATCTGTTTTCAGCTGAGGAAGCATACGTTTTGGCATTAGCCTCTGTGCCTGAGTTCATCAGTACTTGAGTGCAAGAACTCAGCCTGAGAGGTTGTTCGGGGGTTACTGCCACTATGGAACTATAATTACCTCAGCTGTCAGTCAGACAGGAATGTGTCCACACATGCACACACACACACACACACATACACAGCCTCAGTAGGACATTCACTGTATCTTTGGATCTTATGCATTATGTAAAGAAATGACTTCCGTTGCTACTTCTGCCTAAAACTCCCTCATGTTTCATGTGCCAACAAAAGCTGTAAATCTGTAAATGAGTGTTAATATTTGTGTGCATATGTCTGTTTGATTCTTGCTTTATAACAGCACTAGTGTGTCTGTGGGGCGGTTTTGTCTGTGCTGACTTGTGCAAGAATTTTTTTGGGTTACCAAGGGTCATCTTTTTAGGTTCCCATTCCACACATTATTATGTTGCTTGAGGAAACCTCTGGATATCGGAAAAATGCTGAGCTAATTAGGGGTTTGGATGACATTTTTGAAGAAATTTTTCCACAAGGTTGTACAGGCATGGCAGTGGGAGTACTAGAGCATAAAGCAAAAATATCTGTAGGCCAGAGATTTGGTATTAACTTAATGGAGTACATGATTTTACGCAGGCAGACATCTTTGGGGTATGGCAGTAGTTAATGGAAAAATATGCATTGAAATAAAAACCCGACGCTCCCATTTCTAAACAGATTGTGAAAATATCCCATCAGTCATCAGACACATCCATCAGGCTAAGTACTGGATTGTTAAAATGTCATTTCTGTGTTGTTTGGCATATAAATAAAAACACACAATTTCCATTGTCACTGCATACGGGGTGCAAAGCAAAACAATAAGCAATTATTTTTCTCATCCGGCAACACTCTCCAGCTGTGACAAGTGTCTCGATATTTTTTTTGTTTACATTTCACTAAAAAAAATAAATAAATAAATAAAAAAAATGCATGTGCTTTCACTGAAATGTATTAAGCTTGAATGTTCCTCATGTGTCAAATTGTTATTATACTTGCGGCATCCTGGTCTCGGCTTATCCTTTCACAATGCAATAATTGGAATACAAAGTCAGATTTGTTTTTAAAATCAGGTTTTGGCCTTGTAAACCTGGAAGGATGCCAATTAGCGATGAGCACAGAGCTCGGTACAACGGAGACAACAAGAAATTCGTTTGGCGCGGGGTTAATGGTGCTCACATACAGCCGCTCGTATGCTGAATGTGGATTCAGGGAGAGCCGTGTTAAATATTTCAGCTCATGCCCTCACAGGCGTTTGCCTTACTGAGAAAGCAAGAGACTATTGATGTGGTTAACAGCTGAAAGATGGATGAGGATAGATCAAACTAAACCAAAATAGCAATAAAAATGAGGCAACAGCCATTTCTAATCTTTGTTTTTCACAGTGTTGTGTGCACTGGAAAGGCTCAAATGTTTTGGACTTAAAGAGAGGGATGGAAAAAATGAGCAGGTCCCGGAGAGCTGAGTGCTGCAGATCCCAGCTGACTTTCTGCACAGCAGCCAATGCGGATTCACCTCAGCAGCTGTTTGTTTTAAACTCTCCTGTTCCGTGTTGGTTTCTTATCATTGCTGTTATCTAATCCTGTCATCGCTTAATGCTGTTTGCTCTCGCTTTCTCCATCACCTACAAAAAGCATGTTTATTCAATTCTAGGATTTAAATCCAATAACAAGCACAAATCTGATCTATGAAGAAAGAGGCTTTTCCACCTCTGCTTACCTCTTTCCTGTCTCTGTCTCAACAACAAAGTGGATTCTGCCTAAAATGCCATCACATAAAGCAGAGAGAGGCTGCAGAAGCCCAGGCTATTATTTCCACCTCACTCCGTGTCGTAATACGCTCAGCGCTCTGTTTTGATATGTATAATAAACTTACCAGAGGAAAACCACGGGAGGTCTCAGCAACACTGGGAGTGGCGCAGTAGGGAAGGGAGCTTAGGAGCTTATGGACAACCAACACAGCTGTTGTAGACAAAGCATCGTGGAGCTACACGTTTCTGCTACCTGCATGCTGCCAAGTATAGAAAACCATGCTGCGCTGCTTTCTCATAACAGGTGCAAATACGTATTAGTGACTGAATAAAAAAAATGAAGAGAAAACTTGCTAATACACATGACACTTCCTCTAAAGCTCCATTCATTAATATATGTGTAGAAACATATATTGATTCTGCCATCGGAATGCTTTGTCTAATATTAAGGAAGCACATTTACCTTGAGCCAGATCACAAAGAAATCTGGGATGCTGTTGCAAAAAAGAAGACACTAAAGCGCAAACAGGAGACAGTGTGAACAAATTCAACAAATCCAAGATTTGTGAGTGAAACATTAGTCACTACACAGATTTATGTGTACACAATGCTTGTGAATGAGATCAGCGTCTGTTCCCGCAGTAATATTAAACATACCACGAGTGGAGGCAAACAGAATAATATGATTTTGCTCTGCAAATTAGATAGCAGGAAGAGCAAGACATCAAGAAACTGGTGCTAAATGTTTGAATTATGAGTGTCTGTCCCTACTTAGACAGTTCCCCATTTTATATCCTTGTTTAAAGAATGTACTCTTTTTTTTATTCCAGTGATTCTTC
>VUQK01008475.1:1936-17331 GCA_015106715.1 Bujurquina vittata | reverse complement strand
AAGTATGCTCCTCGAAAAAAAAAAAAAGTAATTTAGTGGCTAAAATGTTGACCATTCTTTCCTCTCAAATCATTAAGGTGCAGTGGAGTTGTAATTGCTGTTTAAGGAAAATAATCTCTGCGCTGAGCAGCTTACAAAAGACTACGGATTTGACCTGTGGGTGTTTGGTTTATACAATAGAAATAAAAGGCACTTACCTTGACTGATTCAACCATGTGTAGACAAACATGAAGGAGAGTAGGGGCGCCTTCCCTCTGGGGGAGGGACCAGATGGTTTCTTTATACACATCCTGTGCACAACACCAGCAGTGGGACTTCACCACCTCGCCCTGCCTCTGTTATCCTCTTTCCTATAGCAGCCACAAGTGGATCAACTGGCTTATGTTTCAGGGTCCTGAGCAGCAAATGATCTCTTCAAGTAAGGCCAAAGATAAAGAGAATAATTCCTCGGCTTTCTGCTGAGAGAGGCTGAAGAAAAGAAAAAGACACTTACTTGTCATACTTGTCCTCATATAGCACGGGGCCCAGTGTTAGAGAGCACACACTATCTCTTACAATCTTTGCAATGCTCTGCTTTCTCAATTGTTTGGCCTTGCTGACCACAGCATGCGACTAAAGCCCTGAAAGATATTGACCCAGCAGCACACAAGCTAAATGAGTTTTGAGGACACAGTTCTTGGTCAAAATACAGAAGCTTGGGACTTTCCTGCACTTGCGATGTGTTGGTGCACAAGGTAGAGAAGTAAAAAAATAAAGAAAAGGCAGCTTTATTTGCATGCAACTGGTGGGAGTGCAGTTTTTATCTTGCACAGCAATAGCTGATCACAGAGCATCGTGGAGTAAAATAATAGCAGGATTTTCTGCAGAGCTCTATTAAAAACCAGCAGTAAATATGTATAGAAATTTCCTCAAGATCAAGCGGCTTTCACTGCCCACTCTAAACCTACTACAACAGCAAAAAACAATGGAATTAGTCAGTGTGCAAAAACGAGATGGACGACACAAAGAAGCGACGGTTAGTTTGCATTCCCTCCGAAAAAGAGAAAAGATTAAACCAAAAGACCGCTTTCCATTATCGCTGACTTCGATTTGCTTTAATTCAATTCGAATTTCTTTATCAGTCCGCGAATGAAATTTTATTTGCAGAGACAAAAAAACAGAAATCCATAACAAATCACCTCATCCTCGACCGCGCAGCCAAACTTTGCAAACAGGGGAAAAAAAGGAAAAGAAAAAAAGTTTTCTCATAATATATGAAGGGCTGTGATTCTAAGAGCAAAAAGTTACTGACTCGTTTTAAAGCAAAATTTAGAAAAAGCATTAAAGGAGAGAGCAAAGAGGACCACGCAGTGGTGTTGGCTCAAGTCTTTTAAGTAGATTTTCTTTGCCCACTACCATCCTACTTGTATGCCGTTCTCTGTTTTTTAACTTTACCTCCAAAAAAAATAAAAAAATAAAAAAATAAATCAGCCAGCAGCTCTTGTGTTCTTCCCAAAGGGACATTGATCTCGGGTCACTGAGCATGGGCAGCCTTTTAGAGGCAGTAAGTGTCTGTGCTCCCTGCTGAAGAAATAATACACAAACGACTCGGTAAAGCAAACTCTTGCTGTATCTGTGAGAGAGCAGATGGCAGTTCTTCCTTAGTGGTAATCAGCTGAACTTTTATTTCAATGGCAACCTTAAGGTTCATGTATTAGTAATTCTTAAAGGTCTCAACGGTATCCCACGACCAGCTCTAAAGTTTGATTATCAAAAGCAAAAATGATGCAACCTTGAAGTTAATTTTGCCCAACTGATGTTTGGCCAAGACAACCCAGGGAGCTTTCAAAGTGCATTTTGTAGTATTTGACTGCTGAAGACCATGAGAAGGGACAGCGCAAGATGAAAAATCTAGTTAGTCTGCATTAGGTTAAAGATATTTATTTATCATTCTGGAAGAACAGTAACAGTTTTATGACATTTTTGACGATGTGAAGAAGACAAATAGAAGCATTATTCTGTTACAAGAGACCACTGCCATCGGGGAGCGCCAGGGAGCCTGATATTTGCTGGTATTTAGGCAGGTGGCATGTGTCAAATCAACATCTACAATGAATGCCAGAGCCAACAGATTTCACACTGAAACGATCACGGTTTCGCTTCACCAGTCAGTGGTTTCAGTGTTGTGACTAATTTGTTTATATGCACCCAGAGGCTTGGAAATCATCTAACAGCTAAAACAAACAAGTTTTTTCCAAACATGGACTTAAATATATAAACTGTGCTCTCTTTTTTAAACTATATTCTCATGAGATACTTCACTGAACAACAATAAAAACAAAACAAACAAACAAAAGCAAAGTTAGTGCTAAAATTGAGGAAAAACAATACCACTAAAGACAAATATCCTTGTTCTGGTTCCCCATTGTTTCAGAAAAGATTTATCAAAAAAAAAAAAAGGAAAATCAACCACATATAATGCTGATTTGTTGCTAAATAACACTGGATTTTACTGGTAATTATGTCTGGCATTATACTTGCACTGTTTTCCATGCCTTTCCCGACCTGTAAGACAAATTTTGAGAAGGTTTGCTGGAGAAGATGCAACTCTTTATCCCAGGAGTTCATTTTAACATGATAGAGGAGATGTATGTATGTATGTATGTATGTATGTATTATTATGTATATATATATATATATAGTGTGTGTGTGTGTGTGTGTGTGATTGCACAGGACTGTGGGTGCTCCAATGTAGGAGGCATAGAAACAAAGGAAAAGACAAGAGCGCTGTCATACTCCCTTCTTTTTTCTCAAAATATGCTGTGTGCTGCGTGGTGGGGGAGTTTAAAAATTAAAAAAAAGATCAAAGAGGAAACAGCAATATTTTATCATCCTGGCTGAGATTATCTCCCATTGCTCAAAAGATACATTTCTAGGTTTTTAGAATGAAGCGCTTCTCAGGCAGGTAATGTCATGACTCATAATGATCTAAATGAGACTTTGAATCCATTAGTCTGAGTTGTGTGAATAACCAGGGGCTGGAGATTTTGTGGAGGTGGACAGCTCTGTCTCTGCATTGGCCAGGACCTCAAAATTAAAGGATATTCACCCACAAGAAACTAATGGAAGATTGAAATGAGCCTTTAGGGGAACCCGGGTTATTACTTTGGTAGAAAAACCTGACTTCAATCCAGAAAACTTTCTTGTCACAACACCTGTCCCAGGCACTTAGGCTCCCTGTGGTTTGTGAGCAGAGCTGGGGCAGCTGGTTCCATCCTTTCATTAGCCTTCTCATGAATCTAACGCTTTAGCTGGATGATGTTGATGTTGCTTGTGCCCTCTGGCTCGAGGTTGTATGGCTCTCTGAGGCTGAATCAGTCCAGCTGCTCTTCCCTGCTGCCGCTGCTTCTGCTTTGTCTCTGGTGACATCATCCTTCCCAGGCTGTTGGCATCCGCGGAGCTTGTGGTGGTGCCGCTGGGGCACCGGGAGGAGCTGCGTGACGCCCGCTGCCTGAGATTCTGGGAAATAGATCGATGGAGGTTCCTTGTGGAGGAGCTGGCTGCCATGGTGACCACCCAGGGGTGGCGGACGGCTTGTTCGGCAGTGAGGCGGGCGGGCGGGTCCAACACTAGCAGGCGCAGAATGAAGTCCTTAGCCAAGTTGGACACTGAAGGCCAAGGCTGTGGATAGAACAAACAGACTATAAATGCACTCACCCAAGAAGATGACAATTCAACCTACACACACACACACATACACACCCATCACACACACACAGACATACTCTGGAACCCGCAGTGCTCTAATAGCTGGGTATCTAGACAAGGCGCCTGCACAGTTTCAAAGCTGCTTCAAAGCGGGATGCAAGATTTCGTTCTAACAAAGCAATAAAACTATGATCCCTGAGCTCTGCAGGCCTAACAAGCAGAACTAAACTCAAAAGAAAGCTAAATGTCACTGGGCAAAAGGAAGCAGCAGTCTTGGCTGAAGGAATACAAAGACCGGGAGGTAGGACAGCTCTGCTGCATGTGTGGGATTTTTAGGGTGCATGTTTAATCTTAGCCTGCATTAGCTTCACAATAAAGGCAGCAGAGATGAGCTTCAGTGGAATCCACTGCAAATCATCCGCCTTGTCGTGACCCGAGCTGACATTAAAGAGAGCTTTGAAATCGGCAAAACCGTCCTTGCAGTGTGAGAGAAGACATCATTATCATAATTCAAAATCATTAAATTATTCACCACAGCCTTGGTTCTTAGTCAGAGAGTCAACTTTGTGGAGGCCTGCCTCAGGAAAGTGATGACCTTTGTGTTTCCATCAAATTTTAAATAAAAATATTACTGATACAGATATCGAACTGCATTGATCTGGAATCAAAGTGAAAAAAAAAGGCAACTGGTTGCGATGTTTGGTCACTATACCGGTCACCTCTGGCAGCCAGCTCTTTTGGATATGAATATATTCAAACAATCAAACACAATGATCCAATAATTCCAGTAAAAATGATAAAAGCAAATACAACAAAATGCAATAAAAACTTGTCATCATTCTTGATGTGTGGCAGAAAAAATTGCACTCATTTAAAAGGAATTCGTTTTCTAATTGTACAAATTTCAGATGGTTCCACTTTTAGTAAATTAAAGCAATTTTTCCAATTTTGGCATTAAAGAGACAATTTTCATCCTGGAACCTGGTGCACTGTCATAGTGATGTACAGTTTCAAATATATGTTAAGTACCCAGACATTTTCCAAGATGAGCTTCACTTGTATGTTCTGTTTAGCTTGTCATCCAGCCAAGAACAAAGGTACTTACTGTATGAGAGGATTCTGTTTCAGTGATGTTTACTTCTAAAGGCAGCATTCAATGTCTGAGTTAAAACTCACTTTAGGATTGATTAAATTGGAGTACAGTACTCCTTGGGCCACAAAGAGATCTATGAAACATCACCTTCATAAATATGAATTGTAATCCTTATAAAATTTCACACCTTTATAAAATGGCAAATAAAAGAGGTCCTAAATGAGAACCCTGTGGCACACCTTTGTTAACGCTTATAAAAACAGACTAAATAGCAAACAAATGACATGATTTTTCTATGAAATTCACTTATTTCTATGACACTGAGTAATAGGAAGCATAATGTAAAGACCACTCTCTGAATCTCTGTTCTCTACTTCCATGTTCACCACAATTAGCTCAAACATTTCTTTAGCATCTTTAACTGAGGCCAGAAAAAGCCAAATACAGTGAAATCTGTGCGTGAAATCCCCCCCTTCTCTGCTCAGCCCGGCTCACTCTTTAGGGAGGTCTCGCTCTCCATTTTAATCCTGAAATACATTTCTCTCTCCTTTTTTTGTCTCGCGCGGAGTAATGACAATTAATCAAGCATGAAATTGACAATCGCGAGACTGTTGCCGGCGAGAGGAATTCAAAGAAGCGGGGGGACTTTCTTATTCTCACAGTGTACTGACTGGGGAGGAGTGTGCGTGTAAGCACAGCACAGGGTGCTGAGCTGCCAGCAGAACGAGTCTTAAAAAAGCTTCTCAGTCAAACTTTCTTCTCGTACTGTTGTTATTTCACACCTGAGAGGCAGGCAGAGTGACACCGTTTGATTGAGCTCCCACGACTAACAAGTCTGACTTTCCTCTTTATCTGGCGCTGGTGGTGATTCGATTCGGCGAGGCTTCTTATTACCGTGGCCATGAAATACACACTTGATAGCAGCTGTGGCTAGCAGATGCCTTTTGTCCTTGATCTGAAATAACGGGGAATACATACGTTTAGTGCCTGATGGCTATGTATGAGAGAAAGCTGGTGCTTTTGCTCGGCTGGAATTATGCAGTAAAAGTCTTTGATCTTGCCGTTGAGAGGTATCAAAAGTTTTCCTTCCTCCTGTACACCTAAAGAAGAAGAGACATAACTGAGTTGCCTCCTTGGAACCGATGCTCCTGCAGGAAGTTTATCTCTCCCCCTTATTTTGAACATTTTTCACGTCAAAATACACAAAGGCTTTATTGCGTTTAGAGGAAGGGGGCGAGAGCTGGTGTTATACATCACCACTGAGCTGAGAGCCAGCAAAAGAGGAGAGAGAGGAGGTGAGATGAGTGGAGTGCAGATACGGCATAAGCAGTGGAAAAACCTACAGGGCTTGGCTTATTGAGCAACATCTTGTTAGAGGGAATGAGAAGCCCCGCTGACTGCGTTTGCGACACTCTACATCTTTACCTGACAAAGCTGTAATTGCAACAAATGAAGAAAACGCTAGAAGCTTGGATTACACTAATGTGATCAGGGGGATAACGCACTTTTGAGTAATGGATGTTACTGGCTCCGTTCAGGCCAGCAACAAGCACTGGAAGGTCCACACACAACCGAGTTTAATTTCCTGATCAGTGGATCTAACTAAGCATGCAGTTGGGTGTGAAAGTATCAGGCATCGGTGGTGCATGTTGGGTATGGATGATGGTAAATGTATGCAGGGTGCTGCACAAGGATGTTGCTCCAAAATGTGATGGAGCAGCAGAAGATGTGCAGAGACAGAGAGAGACAGCAGGCTTTATACGCTCGGCCATTCTCACCTCTCAGGTGCACCCTTCCAGGCTGCTGCTGCTGCTGCTGCTGCTGAGAGTAAACAGGGAAAAACAGGAAGCATAGAGGGGTGGGCCATCACATGAGCCCCCCTACAAGTGTCTGTCTCACAATTTACTCCAATCTGATTCACCTGGCAGCCTTCCCTGTGCAAGAAAGCCAAGTTTAAATATGCTTCATCATAATAAGGCCAAATAGAGAAGGTGGCCTTTTGTTAATTCAGGTGAAAGTCGCAGCTAACCCACAGTAATCAAAATATCAATATTCGGATGCAGGAGAGAGTGGGCTGTCATGTACAATATACTGTGGCAAGTGGAGGCTGGGCTTGTTCACTCAGTGCTCACTAGGGGGCAGACTGGCCTAACCATTTCCCAGCTTGCCCTTCTGCTTAGAGACATAAACGTTTGGACTGGGTCCGGAAAATGTGGCTTCCACACTACAGCAGCAGAATGCAGAGGAGGTTACCAGGCTACCTGGACAGAGCTAATACGAGGATTGCTGCTTTACATACAAAAGGCTGCCACACGTTCATGCATGCACACACACAAACAAAACACACTTACACAGATGAGATGTCCTGATTATGTGCAAAGGAAATGATTTGTCCTGTGCACAGTGAAGGGACTAAGTGATAAGATGTGTAAAGCCCTTGAGGCAACATCCGTTCCTTCTTCTGTCCTGCCGTCCTCTGCCCCCTCCTCTCCGCAACCTCCCACACTCCCCTGCCATCAGTCCCCGGCTCCCCCCCCCTCTTCCTCACTCTCACTATTGAGCAAACGCATCAGTGTGAGTTTGCACTACAGGTCCTCAGGCGAGGGGCTGCTGCACCTGCGAGGGGGGCGTGTGTGACATGTATGAATGTACTGTTTGTGTGTCTGCTGCTAGTGCAGTAAGGAAGGGGTGGGGGTTGTCAGCGAGACAGAGGGAACCAATTCGTGGGAAGGTGCCAGCGGCCTGTCGCATTCCTGAGTCTCACCTCTGTCGCCCCCCCCCCCCATCACGCTCACATTCTCATGCAAAAATACGCACATACATGTCCTCAAAGTCCCCATTCAGCTTCAATACACACAAAAGGTTGCTGATACATTTGGAAGAATGTTTGTAATTGCAGCCCCTGTGTATTAATTTACATAGCGAGGAAGAGGAGGAAAAAGCAGTTATGTCCATCTGTACCTGAAGTTAATCCTTTTTGCTACACTGCATCATTGAATACATATTTAAACACAGTCTCCAATGACTGCAGCCTGCTGTTAATGCATAAAAACCCATTTATTAACCTACACAACAGTACAGTCTGTTGAAATATAGTTTGCATATGGCTGCACAGAAATATGCTAAGTCACTTAACATGGCTTTGGGCTGGGCAGAAAGTAACATCTCTCTCCCGTGACGCTGTGAATGCAAACAATAGCTTCACTAATATTGAGTTATCTGAAGTTTTTCGCCTCAGAGTATAGCCATGCATATTTGTTTGATCTACCATTCTGATCTTGATACTTCTTTTGAAATGGCAAGCGCAGCGGGACTGTTAATATTTAACTTTAAATCCTTAATTTAGCAGCGATGTGACTTCAGTTATCTTGTAATCCCACTTTGCTTCTTGTGAAAAGCTATTAGCAGGCCATTGTGACTGAGATTCTTCTATTGATCAGTGGGTTCTGGTCGGTGCTGTCCTTGTGGTTTGTGCGTACAGGAAGCAGAGACGCAACAAAGCTGAGATCTTCGCCTTTTAAAATGCAAATATCGCGCACAGGTCTGTGCACAACTTAATGAAATCTATAGTGACAATAACATATGCTAAACCTAGGTTGTCCAAAGTGCATTTAACTCAAAACTAAGTGGAGCTCTTTTACTGAATTATATAAAGTTCATGTTGCTTTTCCTCAATCCTACACACTCAAAATATTATTATCCCCCCTTATTAAGCAGGCATATTTTATGAGGCAATAAGTCTTGATAATTTTTATGTATTTATTACATTTTTTTTGTAAAGCCCATTAAGCAAATTTTGTGTTGCCGCAACACTTAACAATGTAAAAGGGACCGATACGGTGGATAGGTAACAAAGTCTAATAAATGTAATGGGCTTGCTCTAATACAGCAGGGCAGTTTCTCAAAATTAAAAATAACACGGGTTTTAAATCACATCTTGATTCGCCAGATGGTTTCCACTGTTTAATATTATCACTTGTTGTGTCAAATTGTACTAATTTACTGCATCTCTGCCATCTTGCAGAAGCAGAATGTGCACTGCCAGCAAATGCCTTCAAAGGTTGTCTTGGCATGCTGACTGCATGTGTGATCACACCAACTTTATTTTTCATCCTTTTCCCACTGGCCACAAAAATCACATTAACTTCGTCTCTACTGCCTTAAACTGCTTTAGTTTCAGTGTGTTGTGTTTTGCTTTGCTCGCTGACGCTCGAATAGAACGAGCCACAGTTCACGTTTATTGGCAACACCTGTGAAGGTGAAAAGGCGTGCCGCTATTGTATTGACATCCAGTCACATTTGCTGGTAACATCTTGAGTCAAGAAGACATTGCTCCAGGCAACCCACTGCTATTATTCAAGAGCTGTGTGCCGCTAAGACGTTGAGGATCCAGCTGGTTACTGAGTGTTCCACCGTGTGCATTTTAGGGGAGTCTGCAAGTCACTTTGTTCATTTGGTGGACAGTTCATTCCAACTGAAAGTCTTCAAGTCAAGTGCAATATGTGAGCAGAACCGCTGAGGCTGTTGAAACTATTCTCATCCCAAAGAGAAGAATCCTTCTTAATGACACGGGGAGCCCCTGTGATGGCAGGCGTCAACACTTCGTGGGGCTTGTCAACCTGCACTACATTATTATCACAGTGTGTGTGTGTGTGTGTGTGTGTGTGTGCTTAACTGTGCTGTCAGTCTGCTGGAGGGGGTGGATACTGGCACATGATGGAGAATAAGTATCTTGTCAACATGGAAATGTGATTGATGGCTGATCTATCAAGCCCTGGACTGCTACTCAGCCATGTAGGATGTCTTTATAATACCACCATATGAATTTAGAGATTGATGCCTTGACTGCATCTCGCTGAGATGTTAGAGGCTGCGCGCATGGCCCTATAAATGTTGCTTTTAGCTTTGTTGTCAAGAATTTTTCCTCACTAGTGTGGCCTACATACGAGCTGTGTCGAAAACCACCATGAAAAACATTAAATAAGCTCTTGCATAAACTCTAGAAGGATTTTGCCTTATTGTTCAGCTGGTGGTCAGTGCAGCGGTAAACACAGGGATAATAGTCCAGGGCCGATGTAAGGGAGCCTCTTGTATGCCAGACTAAAATGTCAGACTGCATCCCTAAGAATCGGGCCAGGCTTAAAGCCCAGTGAATAATCCAGCAATGGGTGTAATCAGCGTGAAAGAACAAGCCCGAACTCACTACTGAGCTTGACTGAATAGGCTGTTAAAAATACCCACTTCAGTTATGTGACATAGGGAAGCGGGAATAAAATCGTGCGAGGCTCCATTTCCCACCATTTCGAAGCATTCTCAAAGAACCAAACCGAGCGAGAAACTCAAAGACATCACAACAAACTTTCACATTTTCATTCATGGGCTTTACAATATTGCAGCGAAAGGAGATGAAAACAAGGAGAGCTTCACCTTGTTACCACACCTGCTCTGCAGTGTGTTGCGCTGCCCCCCCCCCGCTTATGTCAGGCAAGGATGGAATGATGCTACTATTTCTGGTAGTTCTAATAGCGTAGTGATTAAGGTATGAATTATTGTTTTGTGGGGACTAGATGTAAGAGCCATATGTGAAGGAGTGGCTTGCATAATTTAAAAACACACACATCATAAATAATGCCAGATTGTAACTACAGAGAGAAGGCCAGATGTCAAAATGAAAATCAGCGATTTACTTAAAATTGCATTTTTATTTGTTTGTTTGTCCTGCCCTAATTCTTGTCTCTACTGGGATTCCCTTCTGCTTCAATGGGCCATCGGAGTCTAATTGGCAAATTGCTAATTGTATTTCTTATGAATAAATCACGTTCAGTTTCTCCTTTTTGAAATCTGAGTAGAGTAAAACATGAATATCATCATAGCACAATTTGCTTTGCAGGCTTTGGTCTAGCACAACATATACACACACATGCATTCAGTCATGTGAAAGGTTTCACATGACTGAATGCACCTTTGAAAAAAGTATATGCCTGTGTATATACTGCATATTACCAAAAGTTTTCACTCACCCATCCAAATTCAGGTGTTCCAACACTTCCACGGCCACAGGTGTATAAACCAGGCGCCTAGGCGTGCAGACTGCTTCTACAAACATTTGTGAAAAAACGGGTCGCTCTCAGGAGCTCAGTGAATTTCAGCGTGGTACCGTGATAGGATGATACCTGTGCAACAAGTCCAGCCTTGAAATGTCCTCGCTACTAAATATTGCACAGTTAACTGTTAGTGGGATTATACCAAAGTGGAAATGATTGGGAATGACAGCAAATGAGCCACAAAGTGGCTTCATGGAATGGGTTTCCATGGCCGAGCAGCTGCATAGCCTTACATCTCCAAGTGCAATGCAAAGTGTCAGATGCAGTGGTGTGAAGCACGCTGCCACTGGATTCACACCACTGCATCTGGCAATCTGATGGATGAGCCCAACATGACTGCGTACCAGTGCACAAAGCAAGATCCATAAATGTATGGATGAGTGAGTTTGGTGTGGAAGAATTTGACTCCTGTAATCAGTCCTGACCTCAACCCAATAGAACCCCTTTGGGATGAATTAGAATGAAGACTTTGAGCCAGGCCTTCTTGCCCACATCAGTGTCTGACCTCACAAATGCACTTCTTGGAAGAATGGTGAGAGATTCCCATAAATGCATTCCTAAACTTTGTGGAAAGCCTTCCCAGAAGAGTTGCAGCTGAGTTCAGATGAGTTCAGATGAGCAAATACTTTTGGCAATATAGTGTATTTTCAAGGCATACTAGCCGGAGTTTCTAACACAAAATTACTTACTAAACATATCTGTACTCTAATCTGCAACAGCAACAAAAAAGTCAACTTACATTTCCATGGAAGCTGTATTTTCCTCTCATAATGGATCTGTAGAGCCGTGTGCGGTTGTCATCCTCAAATGGCAAGGTTCCACTCAGCAAAATGTAGGCAATTACCCCTAAAGCCCACATGTCCACTGCACTGGAATAGGGTCTCCTCAGCAACACTTCAGGAGCCATGTACTCAGGTGTCCCACAAGTGGTCCTCAAATACCATGACTCCCCAGTTTCCCCGTTGTCTCTGTCGAGTGTAGAAACCTCAGACCCTGTGAGTTTGCTGCCAAAAGCAGCCAACCCGAAGTCAGTCACCAACAATCTGGAGTCGGCTCCGGGGTGGTAGTACAGAAGATTCTCAGGTTTCAGGTCTCTGTGGGTGATTCCCAGGCTGTGCAGGTATACCAGTGCAGCCAGCACCATTTGCAGGGCCTGGGTAGCATCTCGCTCGGTGAAGTGGCCCCTGCTGACAACACGGTCCAAAAGTTCCCCACCTGTCGCCAGTTCCAGCACCATATAAACCCGATGTGGAAACTGGAACACCTCAACCAGCTGAATCACATTAGCATGGCTCACCCGCTGCAGCACCGCCAGTTCGGAGTCACACACCTCACGACCCTCTGGGGCCGCTACCTCCATCATTTTTATGGCAAAGGGCTGGCGAGTTGCCCTGTGCTCCACACGCACGACACGACTGAAGCTTCCACGACCAATCAGGGCTTTGATGTCATACCTGACAGGGCAGAAGGGGAATGGTGACTCATTACAGCATAACTATCTCATGATACACTGCGGCAAAGCACTAAATGTCTCTCACTGCAGCTGCAGCCCTGATGTATGGGAATATATCTCTTGCACAACGTTATACAGCATGCAAAGTCGATCAAACCAATACATATGAACCTGATTTAGGTCACCAATAAACAGGGCAATACTTTATGCAAACTTTGAATTATAGGACGAAGGGCAATAGACACACTTCCCCTTAAAAAGACATCAGTTTTGTCGCTTTAATTGTTTCTAGGCCTTTGTCTGACAAGTACAGGAAGGCTGTGTTCAGGCATTACAAGGCCCATCTCAAATGTCTGTCTACCATTATTACACTGAAGACGGTGGGTTGAAAAGAATGAGAAAGAGAGTGACGTTAAAAGGCTGCTATGAGCACTGCAAAGGCTCTGAATCAGATTTTTCCAGCCGTGTTGTGCTGTAAATCGCCATTAGCAAATACTTATTGGCCTCAGGAATAATCGATAAAAGCCATTCTATTAGTTGCTATTGTCTTGCAGTTTGAGAGCCCCAACATTTTCAGAAATCTTCACTCTCTTATAATTGAATTCCTTTTTTTTTTTCAGCACAGCATTGTCAGATTTAAATATCAGATGGTGCAAAAATACAATTATGGCAGCAAAAATACCAGCTGGTTTAAAGACTTTGAAGATTGGTTTAACATTTTTAAAAAAGTAATGAGCGTTTTGAGCTGTAATTCTGGCTGAAAGCAGTTACCTTGCTGTGACACGTGGCTCAAACTTGTCCTTATACCTGGTAACTTTGTCCCATTGTTGTCTCTGTCTGAACGGCTGTTGGCTGTTTGGTGTCGGGTGAGGACTCCGTGCACTTTTTTGCTTCTCCTTATCTTTCTTTGGCTCATCGTCTTCATGCCCCTTACTAAAAGCCACTAGTGACTGCATCACACTTACGTAGCCTCTCTTGGATGTCTCAGGCAGCACCTTACTGTTCCCACAACCCATCGCTCAGACCAACATCTGCCATGGAGGGAGCCAGAATCTTCCTTCATCTGCTGTGAGCTGAAAGGAGCCTGAAAATAACCATACGAGCCTACCTGCTTGAGGTGTGTACAAAGCAACAGTGAGGCTCCACCTCTCTACTAAGTTTGAATTTGGCAGGTGGGTGAAGTGTTCCTTTCACTCACTTGTGATAAAAATGCCGTGTAAACAACAGTTGTTTTCAAGCTATTGTCACTGCTTGTAGATTGCAGCTTTACTGCCTCAGTGGAAGCAAAAGGAGTCGAGACACCCGTCACTAGGCAACACTGTAACTGAGGAAAAGAGGAAAATAAGAGAATGACTTCTTCTCTCAATTAAAGATATAAATAAATACTCTTTCTATGTGCAGGCATGCGAGTACCAGGTACATACTGATGGTGAAGCATTTCCTTTGATTTCAAATACACACAGATGTATTAGTGCAGTCAGCTTTAGCTGCCTGTGATGGACACCTGTGAATCAATGCAACACACCCCTAACTCAACTATCCAGGTGGATGAGTTATTAAAAAACAAGCAAACAATAAAAGACCTGAGAAAGGAAACTATCCATAGAGGTCAAAACTTTTTTTTGAACCAGGCTGCAAATGTTATTTGTAATTACAGCATTTGTAGGATTGACACACGTTTGCAGCCAGCCTCAGGTTGCAGCTGCCACAGTGAAAAAAAGCGGTAAATTTTGAAGCAGCAGACTCACTAGCATCCAGGTGACATCATCAGATGTATGCTTTCGAACCTCCACAGCTACAGGAAACACCATCCATTGAAGTTCATGTGCAAAGTTCAGTGGTGGTGTATGGGTTAGCACAGTACAAATATCACGGACTCAGATCTTCTGTGAGGACAGGGGCAACACATGATTCCACAGTATGTAGCTGACTTTTAAATCTGCCACATTTCTGTCTAATTTTGTGTCTTATTGTGGCAGAAAGCAATGCAAAATGTATGTTCACTGTATTGTTTGTATTGTTAAGCACAGTCTGTCTTACGGTGTCCTTGTCAAGCCTGTGAAAAACGCTAAGCTACTCTTTTTCTATTTTCTGCATTATGTTGTGCTGCTGCCATCGTATGTTGATAATCTTCAGAGAATGGAACAGGAAAGGAGGGGGAAAAAAAACCAACACACAACCTCCTCCATGCCCGCCTTTGCCCAGGACATTGTTTAGAGGAGCTAAAACCTTGAAGAAACTGCAGACGACAGAAAAAGATGCACATATTTATTCATACAAGGCGGCTGAGCAGAAGCAGGGGATCACACGGAGGGAAGAAGCTCAGTTTCCTCCACAAGGGTGCTGTACATCAAGTTTAAATTATTCTTTTTCACTTGAGAGGCACAAAAATAATGTGCTTATGAGGTTTGTATAATGAGTTCAGGTTTATTAATAAGTTGTGCATGATGTTTACATGTCTATGAAATATTTGAAGCTCCCAGAGATCGATGCCAATAACACGTAGAGACTTATGTTATTATATTTTGAAAGGATATTTTGAGTTTGCACAACACATTTCTATAACAACTATATTTAATTCAGCTTGTTGTTAGCAGTATTTGTGCACAACACTTCAAATATATATTTATTTTTCAACTTTTCTGTAGGTTGCACTTTGTAACTTTAAACTTCCGCTTCACAATTGTCTTTTAAAGTGGATTAAGTGGATCTGTGTGAGACTGGGTGGGTGAGCCAAAGCATTTTGAGGTTGCTCCGTACACTTTCACAGCAGTTTTAATTTTTTCATATGTCTTCTCAGTGCAAATACGCAGGGTTGAGCCGCAGCCCTCGATACTCTGTTTCTGCAGCTCTGTAAATTGGAGGCATTCCTAGTCCTCTTACTCCCTTTTCTCTCTTTTCTTCTTTTTCAGTTCTTTCATTTTCTTGTATTCATCATAAACGTGCGTCACTGTTGCTTTGTGAGAAAAATGCCTCATTTCCTGTTTCCCAGCAAGATTACTCCAATAAAAAGGTCTACGGCATGGCATGTATATATATATATATATATATATATATA
>VUQK01008470.1:3501-16122 GCA_015106715.1 Bujurquina vittata | reverse complement strand
ACTACTTAAGTACAGAATGTCAGTACTTTTGCCACCTCAGCTGATACCTTAATATATGGTATAAAGATGAGCCTATTTTTGTATTTGCATGGTTTGCTCAAGGTGTAATGTGCACTTCAGTTTCGATGTATTGAGTGTTGTTATGAACTGAGCACAAGACATTTACTGTTTATAGCTTGTTGGTGTCGATACGGTGATGCAATTAATTCATCGTTTGTGTTTTTGACTTTCATAGATAACGGCTTCACTCACACAATGAATGATTTGAAGCTACCACAGACTCGAAGTGCTCTAATATTATATTAAGTACACAGCTGTAACTCTCTTGTTGTCTTTAGGCAATTTTGACCTGATTTCAAAATTTACAATGTCATTTGTACATTTAAGCATAATTGCTGAAAATGACATGAAGGGTTTTAGTCTGCTCTTGTTTCATTACTAATGGCTATATTTGTGGAATTGTGTCATATTCCATCTTGCTCTTAGTTCCTAGTCTGCTTAGTTATGTTAACCTCTTGTTAACCTCTTGACTTCCACCACTTCACCAGTGACCCATCTAGGGTTAGAGTTGGGGTGGTCTTTTTGTTTTAGCCACATCCTAAATGGACTGATATTTTAAGAAATTAGACTTCCGAGACTTGATTTCAAACAAAGTCTCACATAGTTTGGCATTACATCCTTTCTGTTAAATGTTTTTCCATTTGAGTGTTCCAAACAAGAAAAATCATTTATGAAAGGGGTGAAAGAGAAAAAGGCCATCACTCGACCCAGCTGTCTTAGCTAAGGATTGTCCAACAACCTTCCTTTTATTTCAAAGATTTTTGAAAGAGTAGTTGTGAAACAGCTAATTGATCATCTGCAGAGGAACGGTCTGAAAAGTTTCTCAGGGGTAAGACTTCATCACAGTCTAGAAACAGCATTAGTCAAGGTTGCAAATGATCTTCTTATATAATGTACTTTAGGTGACAGTTGTGATTTAAATAAAATAGAATTTAATTTGGTTGAACTTCATTCAATTAGATTAAAATTTTAATTTTCACATTCGCTTTTTGGTACTTTTTGCCTACAAACCTGTCTTATTTAATGAATTGTATTTTACTGTTAATATTGTAGAACAAATCATAAATTCAAAGTGTTGAATATAGTATTTTAGTTATGTTGTGTTAAATTTTGATTGGTGTCGATGTGTGATATAATTTCCAGTTTTTGTGTGGCCAAACCCTGTAGTGACTGCATGAGCTCTGGCTAGTGTTCACATCCAAGGATGTTTTTCAAATGTTAATTAGAGCAGTAATATGGTAATAACTGAAATATATCAGCTTATAAAAATACAGAAAAAGTTTTGTAATTAAAATATAGTTTATAGCAATAGCTTGTGTATTTTGGGGGGTATTTATATTAAGAAACAATATTTACATTTTTAAAAACAATGGAATTACCCATAAATCTAATCAGAAATTACTGTAATATATTACTGTAATATAAATACAAAAAAAAACCCCTACTGTTTTTATATCTATTTTATGGTGTAATTTTATGTGAAAATATTGAAACAAATACCCCAAAATGCCAAGGAGGTATGCTAGTCAGATGCCCCAAAAAGCTGCCTTCTTTCATTTTCATCACCTCTGAGTCCCTCTTGAATGACCAACGTTCTCACCCTATCTCTAGGGTCAATCCATTTTCCACAACTTGTGTTCTCTTTGTCACTAGTCAGAGCTTGTGGCCATGGGTAAAAGTAGAAAAGTAGACTGACCAGTAAATTCACAGCTTTTCCTTTCACCCTCAGCTCTCTCTTCACCACAACAGACCACTAGACCCACCTATCTGTCTCCTGCTCCATTCTCACCTCACTCACGAAAAAGACCCCAGGATACTTGATATCCTCCACTTGAGGCAGAAACTCATCCCCAACACAGAGTGGGCACTGGAGCCTTTTTGGGTTGAGAACCATGGCCTCAGACTTGGAGCTGCTAATTCTCATCGCTGCCACTTCACACTCAAACACTCCAGTTTGACAAGCTGGAGCTCATCACTTGACGAAGCAGGACCCGATCATCCGCAAAAAGCAGAAACAGCGGCGCAGTGGGTAGGTGCTCGCCTTGCAGCCAGCGGGTTCTCGGTTCAAGCCCCTGTCCCTGCGCTGCGTTGTGTCCTTGGGGAAGACACTTAAACCACATTGCTTAACGGTAGCGCCGGTCTCTGGCCACATGACTGCAGATGCTCGTCTGTGGGTGAGTGCTCTGGAACGGTCATTTCATTGTGTGCACAATGAGTTGCATCTAACAAGACCCTGAGACCGCCAGTTTGACACCGTCTGCCCCGTGGTTTTAGATTCTGGTTGTAACCTTTAAAGATAGAATTACCAGATGCAAAACTTAGAAGGCATCCAGGTGGCACCCTTGATTTTAAGTTTCTTTGTCTAGGATGTAGAAAATAATGACGTTTCATGGTTCTGTTTTTCTATATTTTAAAACTTTTTCCGAGTAATGATTTTCAATCAGTCTAGCAAGTTTCATAGTGCTGAGTGTTGAGACCTGTCTCTCTGAGAAAGTGGTTTTGATAGATTCCTCCCTCCGGCTGGAGTCATACTGAGGTGAAATGAAAGTGCACATAAATTATGTAAGGAAAATAAATGAAAAAAAACAAACTTTTTTCTTTTTAATCTTTATTTCTTGAAACCTTAGTTGTACATTCAGGTTTGAACTCTGCCATCAGAGCGTGGGAGGGGCTAGCATATATACCGGCTGGACAACTGAAGCAAAGCTCTACAACTTCTGCTAATTTCTAACTTTCCCAGTTTATTAAAATTATGCATATAAGATGTGATCCAAACGTTCACATGAATTGGTCCATAGACACCATAAATGTATTCAAATTTGGCTGATATCTTGTTTATGATCCCTGATTATTTTCTTGAGCATGTCCAGATTGATTCTAACTCAGCTGTTATTTTCATATCACTCCCTGGAAGTCCTGTTGTGATCACCTGCACTGTGCGCTCTTCAATTTCACCACTGACCTCAAAATTAAAGGGAAGCCAAAAAAAAATAAATCTTTTTTTTATCACTATATTAGATTAGACTAGATTAAACTTTATTAATCCCTTTTGGAGGGTTCTGTCAGGGAAATTGAATATTACAATCATGTATATCATGTATATCTACCACTGTGTGACTGAATCCACTTCTCATACATAAAAATCCAGAAAGATTAACGTTTGACACACTTGAGATCCACTAAGCAAGCCAAAGAGAATAACAGGACTTCTATGCGGCGATAAAAATGGGAACCATACTGAAAACTATCCCGAGGTACATGAGAAGATAATCATGAATGTGAGATTGGCTAGATTTAAATCAGTCAAGGCTTGACATTTTTTGGTATATCCTACATTAGATCGATGTTATATATTTTGCAGTGGCCTGTTTTGCCTGGTTAATAGTCCAGTAGTTGGGCACACTGTAAGGTAATGGTTCGACCAAAACTTTGCACAAAGAAGGCAAACAATACAATCATGTGTGAACAACTTTTACTGTTATATGTTGTTGCAAACACATACAGAAACCATACAGCAACCATAACCTGTTCGCTGTATGTGTGCTGCATGTGTTTGTGCACAAACACACACAGGAAAAGCATGGCTATAAATAAAGTCAGCTGAAAGAGCCAAGGAGCACTGACATATGATTGGAGGGAACACGCACATGAAAAAGGTTACAAGCAGCCAGTGGCCCATTTGTCTTGTTTGGATACAAACTACTTGATTCCCCAAATGAGTGGTGAGGAATCCTCTGACATCAGTACTTAATCACAGCCTGTTCACCATTATAAATCAGTTGAACTACTGACACCTGAACTTTATTCTGTGCACACTGTAAAGGCCACAGGCGCAGGCTTTCGCTATTAGCAGCAGGCTGATCCATTGCATGTGCATTCAGGTCAGAAAGCAGGGCACAGGATGCACACCACATGCATCACCTAAGTTTTGTGAGTGTACAAACAATAATTTGACAAGAGAGCAAACACCAAAAAGGATGAATGAATATCTTCCTTTCTTTTTCTATCCATTTTTTTTTTCATTTTTATTTAAAAAGGTTGAAAGGAACAAGTTTTTGTTTTGTTTGTTTGTTTGTATTTGTATTTGGTGCAGCTCCCTGTTCTTTGTTATCACAAAGATTTGGCATTTTATGGATAAAAATAATACAACAGCCTATGCTGAAGGGGGAAAATAAAGCCAGCCCTTTTTCTAAATGTATATTTCCTGATTTCTAACCCATCTTGAATTATTTCACAAATGGGTCTCGTTCAGTTTTATGAGCCCTATGAAGTTACACAGGGTTAACAGGTAAGCATGGTTTCTTTTTAATGGAAAAATTTTTTTTTCCACACAATATCACAAATATGACAGGTTTGTTTAAAAAATAAAACTGTCAAAATCTAGTTTCTTTACCTAAAATTTGATCCATTGAGCGAAAATGACTAAATGCTGATCAAATGACAATAAAAGAAGTATAGTTTCTGGACTTTTACTTGGATTTGCTCTTTAATTAACAGATATGTTGTGTAAAGATGGATGCTCTCACCTCAAAAATTATATAAATGGTTTGTTTTACGACATCTTGCGATTATTAAAACCGTCAAAAGGTATAATTACAGTTTTTTCATAGATGGTATATTTTATATACAGAAAAGTAATAAAAGAGAAATGCATGCATTCTGTGTCCACTAATTTAACATGTGAACAGTAAACGTTAAATGGGTGTAAAATTACAGGCTTATGTTATTAGAAATTCAGTCAATCTTTTTTACAAGGTCAAAGTGTGGAATTTCCAACCTTTTTGAAGTGAAGCCTTTTCTCAAACAGCCAGCCACATTCCGGTGAAGAAAACAGACCATTTATAGTTTGACACACCATAATGTGTGATCACATTATGCAATTACATTTTTTTGTATTTTGTAAATTTTGTTGGACTTTTGGTTAAATTGGGGTCTTGTTATCCCACAAGGAGTGAGGGAAACACACTGTGGTTGTCCATCGCATCATTTTCCTGCTTTTTTCAGATTAGTAAGTAATAAAATCACATGTGTGGTCCGTATAGGCATACCAAGTTACAGTAAAACCTGACCAGTAGTTTATCTGGATGGAATTTGTGTTTGTGTTTGTTTGTGCTTTAAGATGTGACGTGTGGCTGCTGAGACACAATGCGCTAGCTTAACTCACCACTCACCCCACTGCTGCATGTGGCCGTTATGTTTGCTTTTTATCTAAACTTAAGGTTTCTTTTTTGTAATGATTGGATTGCACGGCTCCTGTACATGTATGAACATTGACAGAGATGCTTCTGCAATGACTGTCAATAGTTAATAGTGGAATGTTATTTCTATATCCCCTGATGATCTGAAGTGTCCCACTACACCAGTGTGCCCACCTTTAGTATGCAAGCCAGGACTGTCTGTCCTGTAAACCTGCATGAGAAATATAATGCAGTTATTGTCTCTGTGTAAAAGACTTCATATGTCATTGATTTGCATATATATATATATATACTTTTTTGTTCTAGGAGAAAGTCTCACTTGGAAGCCATCTTGAGAGGCCTCGGAGGACTTATGTTGGCAGATATTTTTAAGCATTGGCAAAAAATTTTTAACTGTGACCACAAAATGAAAACTTGCATCCATGAAAATTTCATGTATAAAATCACCAGTGAAATGATTGTCCCATAGATTTTAAATTCGGCATTCTTGGAGCGCTAGCTCACTTAACAACAGCCAGAGTCTGTACTGCACTATATTAGACAGAGATGTAAAGACTGAATATGAACCAATAAAAATGTACAGGTATCTCAGAAAATATAAATATGGACCTGGAAACAATGTCAGTACAACCAAACTTACTCTTGTACTGCAGAAGCACAAGTAACCATATTGTTCGTATTAAATAAAACAGCTTTTACTTTCAACACCTGCTGGCTCTTAGTACTGGGCTACTTTTTGTGTTCTTTTGACAACTTCTGTTGTGGTTGGGGAAAAGTTGAGCAGAATTTATGTTAAGACGGAGCTTATGTATGCACTACAGTGAGCTTCCAAATGTTTTGCTAAAAACTAAGGATGACCACCCTTACTTAACCCACAGAGGGGAATACTGCAGAACCGCTCAGCTTCACCTAATTTTTTGTGTGAGTAATCATTTGCTGGAGACAGGCATCGTTGCAACAATTCAGTTCAATAGAGGATTGACAGCTTTCTCTTTAACTCAGACGTCATTGTGAACCCCACCTGAAAGGACAAACATGAACCCGTGTCCAACTCCACTGTGTTCAAAACAGCCATTGTGAAAGAGTTCTTGAAGAGCTGAAGAGATGAGGAAAGGACATTAAATCCCAACAAAATGTGAGAATATTAATTGCAGAAGTTGTGTATGTGACATATTGGCATTTACATGAGGTGAGATGCTTATCATGAGTGAGTGAGTGCTTATCATGTGTGATGGAAAATGTGGTGATTGTGGGTGTGTATTTTTTTTTTCTCTTTTATGTAAGGGGCATCACACCACATATCTTGGTGCATCAGTGACATGGTTAGTGCGTGTGTGTGCTCTGCAGCAGCTTGTTGGGCTGAGTTGTAAAGCCTTGTCTCCAGCTTGTTCTGCCTTTATGTAGCCCAGACAATAAGCAGACCTCCCAGCTATGCAGCTGGGCCTAGCTCTCCATACAATAGCACTTGTCTGTACACTGTAAAACTAGACTTTGGTTACATTTACTGAGCAGCTACTGTTTATTTAACAGTGGCTGCTGGATAATTAACAACTGCAAAAGCTAATTTGAACTTTTTTTTTTATTATTTTAATTACTGTTTAAGTTTGTCTTATATGTGCAGCTAGAAGAAAGATAAGGAGACAAAAACATTTTTTTGATTACATTTTTTTGAAGCATTGATGTCCTGAGACATTTCCAATTCCAGTGCCACTTTACACGAGGCCCCTTAAATCTCAGCTAGACCAAAACAACAAGCAATGGTCTAAGGATCGTTCAAAGCAAATTGTAGTGTAGCTAGCTATGTCGTTAGCACTTTGTTAGCAAATTCTTGCCATTTTGCAAAGAAACGTGCTTGCAGGCTGTTACTTTCAAGAAATCTATCTATTCTCACAGTTGTCAGATGGTAATATACAAATCTCTAAAATGATTCTTCCTCTTTTAGTAACCTCCTAATTATAAATGCAAAGTATTAATTGTACATTTTTGGAAATACTCTTGTTTTGTTGAGTACCACTCCCATATCTGTAACTACATCACCAGAGCAGGCAACAGAATGACTTAGACTAAAAGCAAGGAAAACTAGCTTGCTTTCCCTGTTTTTAGACTTAGGTTGTCTTCAAGGGTAACACCAACAGGTCGCCCTGTAACCGTGGCGATCGCTGCTGATACACCTGTTCCCTGCCTTTACTTGCCGTGAACAGCTAGTCAACGCCGAGCGTATCACTGCTGAGACGTCTGATCAAACGCACTTTAAATTACCATAATTACGCGACCGCTTCTTAAAACTGCGAAATTGTGCTACACAGTCAACATAGGGTTATTATGCTAATCTTTGTAGGAAATTGGCGAATTGCGGCACTTTTGAAGTTATCCGGCAGTCGGTGGGACTGTGGTAAATAAACGGTTAAGGGTTATAGTATTGTGAACCGCTGAACACACAGTTAATTTGCAATTATCTCGGCTTTACTCATTACTTTATCAGCAGCCTTGTTGATCTACATGACCTCATTCCTCCTAGCATAGAGGGTTGAGGTCATGTTTGGACAGTATTCATTTTTCATGTTTCAGTGCTATTGTTTCTAAATAAAAGTTCAATTTGGCATTAAAGCTCTACCCCAAAAGTGTTTTTGTGAACTAAAACAGTTTAAATCTTACCTCATCTTAAATCTAATATTTTTAACATTTAAAAAAATCGTAATCTTTTAAAAGGTAAAAAGTGTGTATATTCTCGGTCATCCTTAACACTTCTTAACGCTTGAGTGCAGAACTTTATTTGTTAGTTAATAATCTTCTCAACAACCAGAGGTTCTGTGTTTGAGTTCTCAGAAATATTTTTACAGTGTAGTTACACCGGCTCCTGTACTTGGGAAAAGTTCTGTGTGATTCAACTGTCACTCATGAGCGGCCAAAAGCTCAGTGAAAGGCGTTGCGCTGGCTGAGTGGTGAGCATTTCTGAGGCCCAAGCGGGTGGCGAAGAAAGGCCTTTGTTCTGGGCTTCCCACTCCACCAGCCTGCTTTTGGGCTCTCTGGAAATGGGGCCACAGTAAACAAATGTCCCGTTGAATGGATAATGATGCACATGTTTACTGAGTGAGATTTCTGTAGCACATACTCTGTTCACTCAGCAAAAAAGAGGATGGGTGGATAAACAGGCATTTCAGTTCATATTGTCAATCTTTTCGTTGTCTTACATGAAAGGGGAAAAAGATCTCAGACTCAATAATCAACAGTCTCAGCTTAGTAAAAGTTTAACTTATGACACATCTTTTTATGTTTACACAGTAATTATCATACCTCTCTGTAGCAAAAGTCCAAATGAGCACCTATAACTCAGTCTCAAGCCTGAAAGAATTAAACACTGCAGCTAAGAACATACACCTTTCCGTGAATTGCATTTCATATATCCTTTACATTTGTTTTGTTTTAATGACCAATGCAGCAAAAACATGAATGCAATGACTGACTCGTACTCTACTCAATCCCACTTTATTGTCCAAAGATGCATACATGCCGGGGATAAAGGATTTTCCTATTTTTTCTCAAAGGGATTAAGACATCAGGCAGACAACATCAACAGATTGGTGCAGACTGCAGGAGATATCTTTTGTCCTGGAGAGACTGGAGGATTGTTCTGTGTGCTGCACACTGGAAGACTCTGGGTTTTTGGCAACACGGGAAGAGGGGATGGGAACAATGGGTTGCACACAAATCCCTCTCCTCACCTCACAAGCGCCTTTGCCTTCCATTCCCATGCCAGAGAAGCATCAGGCACAGGGGGCAGTCCATCAAAGTCACTTGACTCAGGAGAGCTCCTCTCACAGAGGCAGGGGGCAATGTCCTCTCTGGGGCCATTAAACTCAAGCACCGCTGAGGGTGCTTACTCTGAGTCTGAAGGACTCTATCTTCTTGTTAAATTCCTTTCCTCACAATTCTTCTCAAGTAAATCCAAAATTTTCATAAAGAAATACTGCTGTCTACTGCTGTTGTATAACTCCAAATAATTTTACATTTTCTGTCCCATATGCAAATATGTCCCCTCCTAAAGTTTTGCTATTTCTCTGATAGGCTCATCTTGGTTTTTCAGCCTAATGATGGCCTCCTTCTCTTGCATCCGTATCTCTTTGGACCTCACATTGAGAGTTCTAATGAAGATATACTGTACCAAAGTTCAACACTTGGATTGAACCTGGCCGTGAAGCAGCTTATCAGTCGGTTATCCCATTACTTTTGTGCCACTGAATAGTTTTGTTAAACCTCTCAAACTATAACCCAAAGTCTGCATCTCAGTCTTGATTGCTTGATTTAAAATCAGTTCTGTTTTCACGCTCAGCTCCCTCTTAACCCCGACGGACCGGTGCAGCATCCGCATCACTGCAGACTCAGCTCCAATCCATCTATCCATCAATCTCCCACTCCCTTCTCCTGTCACTTGTGAACAAGACCCCAAGATACTTAAACTCCTTGGGGCAGCAGCTCATCCCTGAGCCGGAGTGGGCACTCGACCGTTTTCCGGCTGAGGACCATGGCCTCAGACTTAGAGGTAATTCACACGTGGCTGTGAACCGTTCGTTACACTGCCAGCTGGAGGCCACTGCCTGATAAAACCAACGGGACCACATCATCCGCATAAAGCAGAGATGGGATTCTGAGGCTACACCTAGAAACTGTGTCCCTAAAAATTATGAACAGAGACGGTGACAAACGGCAGCCCTGGCCATGTCCAGCACCCTCGGGAAACAAGTGTGACTTATGGCCGGCGATTCAGACCAAGCTCTCACTGCGGTTCTACAGGGACTGAATGGCCTGCAACTACGGGCCAGACACCTCATACTCCCGCAGCACCCCCACAGGATACCCCGAGGGATGCAGTTGAATGCCTAATGAATGGATCCGATTTAAAACTACAGTCAGTAGTACAGTGCCCATGTCATGTGCCGTGAGTGTGTTTGAGATTTCAGCTTTAGTGTAAATCATCTAATCATCTGAACTTAATTGTCTCTGTCTCTTGTTATACCACATATTTAACTGTAATGTTTGCTCAGTGCATTTTGTTACATTGACAAAGACAGACACCCAAGCAGATATCTAGAGAAAACACACAAACAGGATTTATCAGTCTCTCTTTCTTTCACATACACACACACATACCATGAACCTCCCGTGCAAACTTCAAAAGGTGCTTTGATCAGAAATCTGGCACCCAGCTCTCTTGGATTCTCTTTTCTGAGGCGTATTATGTCTTTTACGACTTTCTCTTCTGTTGGCTTATGAGCATCAGATCCGCAGAGCTGCGTAGACCTTATGTTTGTATTGTTGTGTTTTTAAGGCTTTTCCACATCCCAGTCGCCCACCATCTTTAGGAGTACGCAGCGGATCAAAATCATGTCAGAAAGGCAGAAGGGGAATGGCTTTACTGTGGGTTTTATCACAGAAATCCTGATTCTATTTCAACTCGCAGGTACAGAGATGAAATAAACAAGGAGAAAAATGTTAGATGAACAAACTGTGATATCCACATTTGGTTAAAAAAAATCAGAAGCTCATTGATGGCAGAGCTCTTGTAATGGTATATCAGGGTCTGTTACACTGCTACGCTTTATATACCCATGAGTCTAATCATCTACAATATGTTATGTCTCCCTTTATTGTCCAATAATGTCGAGACAAGCTATTTGCAAAGGAAGGGGAGAACAGGAACCGGAGCAGGGTAGAGGACTGTGGGTATATTATTCACATGAAAACACCGTGTCACTGAAAAGACTTAATCTACCTGAGCTTCTCCCCAAAGGTATGAATTATGAAGGCATTTATGAGCACCCCATATATAGCTGTGTTTATTCTTAATTTATGGCTGACAGAAGCGAGAGCAGGAAAGCCACTTTGAAACCTTTAAAAATGGAGGGTTTTATTGCGCCACCGCAGCCCTGCACACTTACAGTAGCACCACAAACGACTCCCTGTGGACCTACCTCCGCAGCCATCCTTACATTCTTAATTTCTGAGGCATAATTCTTTTCAGAAACACTCAACCTCAGTGGAAGAACACGTTTATAAAGGTGATGAATTACCCTCATAAACAGAGAGGTTTTTTTTTTTTTGCTCTGAGTTTAAGGATTCAAATAAAGTGAAAACCTATGAGATGTGTCAAGATGTGATCATCAGCAGGTGAGCAGATAGAACAGAATAGTTTAATAGAGGAAAATTTAAGTAGGTAGAGTAGAGAGACCCTTAGGATGAAAATCACAAATTCCCTTATTTTTTTTTTTTTCTTAAGCATGTATTATTAATTTTTAAATCATTATTATTATTAAACATTGCCCTGAATTTTAAAAGTTATGTTATCAGTTTATTGTAACATTACTCAATAACCTTTGCGGTCCCTTGTCTACTGCTGTTATTTCAAAGTAGTTGATATATGATGCTATAGTTGACTGGCTATACAAAGTTGTTGATCTTAGAATGGCTAGTGGCTACAAAGTGGCAACTTCTGTAAACTCCACATTTACATAAATCAGTCATTAATTAAAATATGTAGTCGTAAATTCAGATCATCTTGAGGGCTAACGTAACGTCTTTAATCATTATTGATTATTTATATTTGATTTGAGTAGTAACTTGGTACATTTAGTAACACAAAGTAAAGCTATATGAATAATACCCACTGAGTAACTTTAAAAATGGATTTTAATACTTCTTAAGAGATGCACTTCTTCCAATAATCTGACACTAAGTGAACATGTTAGCTTCATTTTTGAATGAACAATAACATGTTACATATGCACAGCGGTTAAAGTAACCCCAATTTCCAAAATAGTGGAGGGTAGGAGGATGATGAGAAATTAGTCATCCATCTATCTAATTAGTCACATTTGTTTTCTATATGGAAAGGCTGTGATCAGTAGCTGCGGTCTCTGACGTTTACTGCTCCCTGTGGATCTTAATTAACTGCACTATGCATTATATTGGCAGGTGTTACATGAGCTCTCATAGTTGATTTCTAGACCTTAAATCATCATCAGCCTAAATTCAAACTAATGACAGCACCCAAAATCCTTCTAGAACCTAGATGGTATAAAAGCTCCTACAGCTCCTGACTTTAGAAAGCAAAGCCAATCCATCCATCCATCCATCCATCCATCCATCCATCCATCCATCCATCCATCCATCCATCCATCCATCCATCCATCCATCCTCTTCCACTGATCTTATTCAGGGTCACGAGGGGGCTGGATCCTATCTAAGCTGCGATAGGGCAAAAGGTAGGGTACACCCGGGACAGGTCACCATTCTGTCACAGGGCTAATACAGACAGACAGACGACCAATCACACTCACATTTACGCCTACAGTGAATTTAGAATCAC